>DWQX01002441.1:0-21792 GCA_018245475.1 Pharmacophagus antenor | reverse complement strand
AAGCGCTGTTAGTCTTAGACGACTATTACAGCTTTATCGAAACTGGCTCGCGAATCCGGTGATTCGCGAGCTATCATGAAATGGTGGATCAATCGGACAATGCTGAATCAATTGGTGTGACGATCTATGAGAAAAACATACGAATATGTCCCAGTGACGCCATCTTCCGAATGATGTTCAAAGAATTATTGAAGAATTAAATGTTTGCACTAACTTTTTTTTTATAAAACTTACACATTAGGTACTCTTATCATCAAGAGACTAAGACTTGAAGTTTCGTTCATTAACGCCAAAGTAACGAGCGTATCGGCTCCGGGATTCGGGAATTAGGGAACAGGGACAAAACTTCGCCTCCACACTAATGGGACTTGTCGCCAGTTTAATCGGGTGACCTCTATCCGATTAAGTTTTATACACATGGCTAGTAAACGTGCCTTCCAATATCGAATTGTGTTTGGCATGCTATTACTAAAAGAGAATTGTAATAGAGCAAGTTTAGTTACGTACGTAACTGATCTGGATATATGAACAAACATATTGTAGGCGTTTTACAATTTAAACAATGATTGCTTGTTTCCGGATTAGATAGACGATAGATGCTCCTCGGTATAAACTACCCGTTCCTTGTGCGTCTAGATATGAGTGTAAAGCATTCATGAGAATGTAATACAAAATATGCACATATTAAAGAAATCTGTGGTTTATTTGAAACGTCGAAAAATCTAAAGTTTCTATCATAGAATCTTTAAAAATAAAACTTTGTGCATCTTTTCAGCAGTCAAATACTACTAGTCACCTTTATTAAAATAATACCGTCTGTACAATAATGACTATATCTAAATAATATGTATCAGATGTGTTACATTTGTTAAAATCTACTATCATAAAGTGAATTATATTTTGTTATACCGTAAAATGTGCAATAGATCTACGAAGAAATAAACAAAAACATGAAGTTTGCAATTATATGATAAGTAAATTATACTGTTTTGTCACTAACAAATACGTATAGATAATAACATTATCTTCATTAAACTTTTGACCTGAGTGTAAAGTTTGCTGCTTTTTGTTTAACGAGGAATGTCGTATTTTCCTGCATAAAAATTAAAATGACTGAATAAAATTGACGGTTTGTAATAACTGTGGATCACAATAAAACTTCAAAAAGTTTATAAATAAATTGCTTATAAATTGCAATGATATTTAAAGCAGATATTAATTCCTTTAAGGATAAAAGAAATCGCCAATCAGTACAATTAAAGAGATACATTTATTGGAGTCAAAACCACGTGACAGTAGTGCAACGCTTAATTAAAAAAGAAAGCTGGAGACTGATTGAGCGCCGAGGGCATGTCTGAAGTGCACAGAGCGTAGGTGGCATCTGCGAGTACATGTTGCTGTTACTAATGAGGTGTCTTGGCAAGCGGTGACAACGACAACTCCGGTACTTTTATCCCAATCGGTATTTAACTGTAAAAGCCCTTTGTTAATCTTAGATATTGTTGTCACAGATAATAAAAATTAATCCGCCTTTTTTATGAAATAAATTTTACTTCAAAAACGAATTTCTGCAATTTTGACATTATTCTATACGTTCAATTTTTGCGTAAGAATTACAATAACATACGTATAAAAAACTGTAATGGTGTTTGTTTTTATACTATCAGTAGTGAAATCTTAAAAAAAATGAACGATGAAAATGTAATCCACATGTATACATTTTTTGGGTATACGGTATTGAGTAAATATAAAAATAATGGACTGTAAAGCTATTGCTATAAAACGACATAAAACATATTGTTTTTTCTTTAGTTCTCTCTTGCAATTTTTTTTTGTTAGGTTCTGTATAACTATTTAATGTATTGATAAATAGTCTGCGTCAAACAAGACGCATTAAAGAATTAATAATGAATACAACGGACAAAACAATGATCATATATTACAGGGTCAACGTGTTATCTCTGTGGACTTTCATTGAACTCATCCGGTGGCCACATGCGTTCCCCTAGCGACAGTTATTATATCATCTCCTTTAATTGGTCTTGCTACGAGAACAGTCGAGCGATTATTTCCTAATTTATTTCAATGATATTATAATGTCACCGATACTTTTGGACAACATCTCTTTCTTTTTTTCTCCATTTTTTTCAAAAAACTATGATTCCTCTTCCTGAAGTCAGAAATTAATTATCTCTTCATGGTTAAGAATGTGAAAATTTAATAATAGCAATAAAATTTAGCAACCAAATCTCTAACAATAAATTAGACACTAACAACATAAAATTGGAAAATATTTCTATGAAATAATCTTCAAATTGGAAAATTCTGCTCAAAAATCATTGTCATCTGATTGTGATCTGAAATAGTTATTACGAAGGAACGTTTCAAAAATTGGAAAAATTAACGTAATGATGCCAAATCTTGACGTATAATAATGCGACATTCAATTCGGATAGCGTACTCTTGCCTTAAGCCTGAAGTATACGCGTAAATATTTAAATTCTGTAAAGAATAGCCGTAATCCTACTTACAATTTATTAGAGAGCTTGTTCACAGAGTTTCCGCGCTGTGAAAAATCGTTTCACTCCCGGGGTGTATAGGCTTCACCCACGGCCCGTTTTTCTAAATAACACTTTATTGTTTTCATCTCCTTTTGCGGTAATAAATTTTGTGACAATAGGTTTTATACCTTGATATTTGTTCTTATTTCATAACTGGCCATCGTTTTTTTTTCTTATACTAAAACAAGAAGAGCTTGCACTGTTCATAGCAATTGACGCTACTCTAAAGTTTATTTTGCGACATAAGATGACTTTTAATTCGACAGTAATAAGCTCTTCAGTCTGTAACTGTAATTTAAGATAGCAAATATGATAAGACACAATGAAAAGATGGATTTTTTGCCCTTTATCTGACATAAATTCGATTCAAATTCCAAATTTTCTTTATTACTTAAATAAGATTTGTACAATCACTTTTAATCGCCAATCGTTTATTACTGTCAGTACGTATCGCGCCTTCTCTTCTAGAAGAACTAACATTTCTTATCAAAGGAACGATATTTTTGGTTGTTTTTTAAGTAATTTAGGACCTAAACACTTATTCATAGCATGTTACTTAATGTACGTATGTATTGTAAAGTTTAAAAACTATTTATTTCTCTTTAGATTACAAATCACTTGTGGGGAACAAAAACAAAACATTTTAAAAATTACAACAGATACTTCAAAGTAGTGTGGGAGCGACCCGATTTCAGTACAATATTATACTAGACCGTGTTACCAGATTCGCCTACATATCGTATTGATATATATTTCAAGCTCAAATTAATATTAAAATGATATTAAGTCTGTCGTAAATAATGATTGGTTTTTTCTTGAAATAAATATCGTCTTTTTTACTATTACAAAGATATAAAAATCAGTATTTCGTTATTAAAAACGATTATTTAAAAAAAAATCTGATTAGCTTTTTGTCCCGTTAACATCAACATGTTATTGCCGGGTGGGCCTAATTTCCCCGTTTCCTCTAATTTCCCTCTCAAACCAACCAACCCAACGTAAAATAGAACTTTCTACGGTACTGTAATTACGTTTCAAAATTGTAGACGTTTAAGACAATCGGTTTTCATGCTGCAGCCTAATGATCATGAAATTAAATTTTCCCCAAAACTTTTACTCTGTGGTACAGTGCTTTACTGCTCGTCTCGTAATGCGGTGGTGTCAGATTTGATACCGGGGCTGTATGAATTTAGATGGTGCTAATAGATCTGTCTAGCTACAGCTCACAATGTCAACCAGCCGCCATGTCAAGGTTGCGGTGTTCTGACAGTCATACACATAAGAGCCAGAGTATTCTGCGCCAGCATGCTTCAATATACGAACTCGTTGTCACTTAACGTAATGTAAAATCGAGAGCAAGTGTTAGCTCAATAATGTTATAAAAAAATTAAACTGTTGTCTATCTATTGTTAATCTAGTTGTCAATATCGATATTCTGTATTCGATTTTGAATGGAAATTATAGTATAAGTAAATTATTCATTTATTAGAAATCCCACCTGAAGAATAATGTACTTGGCATTGACAAAGCCCATTAGACCACGACTTTGAAAATACATAAAGTATTGCTAATTCAAAGTAGTTAGCGATGAATGTAGTAAAATAAAATTTTTATTCACGAAACGTAATTGAAGAATAAAATAAATGCTAAATTCCGGATAATATTTCAATACCGTCATATTTTCGGAAAGGATGTTCTCACTTTTAGTGCAAAGACGGTTTATGAAGTTAGTTGGGTTCACAACTTTAGACGATATAAGGTCTGATAAGTCGGAGGTCGCTTTGTTCTCATAAAATGTTAAGCACTGTCATAACCCTTTTACAACTTTCGTCTATAAATATTGTTTTAGATAGGCGTACCGCTGATGAAGACATTCTTGCATTTTATTAGTCTTGTTAAATCTGTGAGTACCGTAACCCGTCTGTGCGAAGAATTTCATAACTAAGCATTTATAATGGCTATAAAGGGTAGCTGCGTCTCATTAAGGTGAGTCTCATAAAGTAATAAATTTACAACTATCTTGCAAAATCCGTAGTCTTCATTACACTTAACTTCGGTGCTGGATTAAGTTAATGAGTTTATACAACAAAAACAAAAGACTATATTCATGATAGTAAATTACGTGCATGCCCTTTCCATATTGGCGATGCTATTATGATGTAAACACCATTATGTACTCTTATAGCCGACAGAAAAGAGGTTTGATGACACAAGTTTTTTTGGTACCTTATATATATATATTACCCTGCTAAAACTTACATAGAGATTTAATCGATTTTTATTTAAAAAAGATTAGAAAAAATTAATGTATGAACAAAGAAAGAAATCAACATTTTTTTTTCGAAATTTAGAAGGGGCTAACGTCAAATTCAAAGTATGCGCAATTATTAAATATAATTACGTACCACATATAAAGAAATGTACCAGATTTCTTATTTATTTCAGCGCAAAAATTAAATACAATCTCCGTATACTTACAATATTATTCAGGATCAAATTAAAATGACTCATAAAATAAAAGGCCCCGGAGGAAATTAGCCATTACATAAAAGTGCGTTTCATTTTAACTCATAGGGCTAAAGATTTTTACCTGTTGTTCATATAACAAGAACAATATATTATCACTGATAAAATATGAATATTTTAGGCTTGTAAAAACTGTTTTACAGTTATCTAATTATAAATAAAAATTCACACTTACGACGTGGACACCAATCAGCCCTCCTGGCCATTAAAGGAATAAGATTTAAACTGCGTTCAGTACAAATGAGCCGTGTATAATTATTTTTACGATTCCTCCACTCAATTAGGCCCAGCGCCGACAGTTAAGTGTCAGTGTTATTTAAATTTACTATTCCAATTAGGCTCGCCATCATCGCTGGAGTGATGGAATGGTACGGTGTAGTAACGCGTGTAGCTTCCCTTATTAAGAGATCTATAATTAAAATTTACTGCGTCCGATGTGAATAAAGCGGAGTGTGTACAATAATATCTTAATGAAACGCCTTCCTAACACTTAGCACGAGAGTATAGCGCGTCCAATCTCGCTATCTAATTGCATATTCAGTAGTTGTGCTTTCAAATTTATTAAGTCTATACACGCTGTTTAATAGTGAATGGGGGAAATTATAAAGCTATTACGGTCTGCATATTTGGTTACTTATATTTGGTTGAGTAATATTGCACAGGATTCAATGCAAAAAGGGTATATCGGAAGTTATTATGCAAATCGTTACCTATATTTCCTTACGACCTAAGCAAAGTATTAACAACACATACCCGCTGCAATTTGTGAAATATTACTTTAATCAAATTTTACTACTACATATATTAAAAAAAACGTTTTAAATAGTATCTAGATACCGTAAGAAACTATTTTGCTTTTTAAATATTATTTTCAATAGTGTCTTCTTCTCGTACACTGTAAATAAATAATAATGTCTTGTCTACATTCTACAATAAGCGAACGTTAACCTAAAAATGCGTAATGAAAATTTCACAACAAATAAATATCATTCGATAAATCCCTCCGGCGTCTGACAATAATCTAAACAAATGAAAGAAATTTAGTCCGCTCATCTATTTTCGGAATTTATTTCACCTACTTTTTTAAAGAACTGGTGACTACGTAACCGTTTTAGCCGTATTTTAAACTAAGACGATTAAGTCGTTATTAAAATACCTGCATGCCAGTGTTTAAAACACTGTTTTTAATAGTAATAATATTAAAAACAAAGTTATAAACACCTTAGTGGTGATCGAAAATCTTTAGAAAAACTAAAAGGAAACAATACTAATGTAAGGACTGAACCTTGAAAAAACTAAATTATAATTCAGCCACTTGAAACTTAGACATGTTAATCGGTTTTTCGACGGTTAGCAATATCTTATTTTACCTATAATTAATCTAGCACCTATATTAAAAAAGTTATCTGAATTTGAATGCGTACAACTACACAACTTCTTGATTATTGTCCCTTAGCAATTCAAAAAAAAAATTATTTTAAAGCATGCTCAAAGTTGTGACTGGTACAGCCGGGGCGCACACGCGTGCTTGAGTGTACTGCGTCCTCCAACTGCGTACACGTGTCGTGTCAAGAATTCTCGGAAAACTCTACTAATTTAGACCCTACTCCACTGCCGCCGCGAGATTCGGAAGGTTTTCACGATTTACATTTGCTAAAAATGCATGCGCGTATCAATGTAGCTCTATCATTCAATTAGTATCGACTTCAGTCCGACTGACGTCTATTTGAATTTGAAGTTTACAGATGTTATACATTATCTCTTAACAACGGGATCGGACTACTAGAAAAATAATATATTAACACAAGGTTTACGGAATGCGTCATTTTGTCTCGACAACGTTTATTAAAAATTGGTAAAAATGTACTTACGTGTGTCAGAATTTTCATTTTTATTTTTTGTCCTTTACGTCAACTTTGCTTTATATTTGTTTTTCTAAAAAAGGAAATATAAGAATTGAAAAATAACATTAAAAAAGGATAACATGAAAAAGTGTCCGTAAACCTAGTGTTAATATCATATACCGTAGCTAAGACTATGACTACAATTGTATAACTAACTTAAAGTTATTTTCAGCTTTTATTGTAGACAACTGTAATCTTTTCTTGATTTATTTAAGGACATATAGATACCTTAGCACGCATAAAATTCTTTGTAGCTTCGAAGGCCTTTTCTTAAATACCGATATAAAAAACTTAAAGTTAAAAAAGAATTAAAATACTTTCAATTAGAAGAGTGAGAATTATAAGAAGAAATAACGGCTGCATCGACCAGATGATCTAAGTCCTTTTGATTTATAACTCTAACACTAGATTAAGTTAGACTCTATTTACTTTAAAAGGAAATAAAAGTCACTTAATTGCCTACGTTTTGTAAAAATATAGATAATAAAAATCACAACTCGATACATACATATAAGAAGCAAACTTAAAGATAGTCTTTTTTAATTTTTAAATTTAAAATACTATTGTATTTTGACACATAGAAAATCCTTAAACCGGTTTTCAAATAATTTAATTCTTTTGAATTAGTGGGATTAAGAATATGTGTAGAACTAAGTTCAACGCCGTGGCACTTGTCCGAGACGGTAATTTAGTGGCAACATGGTGAGATAACAGAGGAAATAAACAATAACTCAAACTAGTAGCAGATACCGTGGTAGCGTAAAAGCATTGTCTGTAGAAAAGACATATCTCATAAACTTAGTTGGCGTGCGTTACGTTCCGTTGGCATCTACAATGTAGCGTTTTGGCATTCGAGGCGAGAACAATCTGGATAATAGAATAAACTTGTTTCTTTCCTTTACAAATTCGACTGAAGATCAGGCGTCGCTGTGTCGGTCAAATTCAGACACGAATAAAAAACTGTAACAGTAAACTTACAGCCACATAAACAGTCTCAAATATTCTAGAAGTATTTGTGATATATATCGATTTCTAAAAAACTTTTTTATAGACCGTAATAGTTTATTTTTGGCAAACGCATACGAACGATAAGTCGCAAGATTAGGTCACATCATTCGCTTATGGCAAAAGTTTGTACGTTTCAGTTGTTAATGTACAGCCGTCATTTCGGAATTTGGATCTGTGCCAAGCGTACGAAGACAGACGGATAGTGCTCTACGTTAATGAGATGAAGCAAACGCAACCGTGAACATTGTAAGTAGGTAAAAAACCGCAAACCTTTGGTAGTGAGCCTAAAATTTCTCATTTACAATTCATCTCACTGAGGCCTTTGAAGTGAGCGACAGTAGCTAATCCGCGTTGAAAACATGTATTACGTTTGCGCCTCCAGTAATATAATTTCCGTTGTTTTCTTGCCTTTGTCGATGTAGACACAATAAAAGCAAACTGGCTCGTTAATCGTGCAGAGTAGCCGGGCGAGTAATTAACTTTGCAGTCAGAGAGAGCTGAGATTTACGTGGACCTCGGGTACAATTAAATTTGCATAGGAAATTGCGCAGAATAAGCTAAGAAAAGTTCACCGAGTATGAGACTAAGTTTTATAGCAGTTGGCAGACAAATAACACCAGCTTAATCATCAATATTGATATATTTCTCACTTTTTCCGGATTTTGGTCACGTAAATTTTAAACCTTCTCAAGATTTTCAGAGGGATAAATTTGTTTTTCGATTTATTTAGTCAATCGAGATATCACAACAATTACATAATAAAGAAAGAGTTATTATACGTAATAAAATACTAACGGTTTATCTATAATAAAAAATTCACTATTCTGAAAACGCAATTTTTTGTTCTCCGGAAACGAGTTTCAGTTTTAGCGAATGCTGACAAGCACATACATCTCTTGCGAGCAGACATCTTAATTTTGACTAAAAGCGTCTTTTATGTCCGCATTCGGTTTATCCATAAAAAATCATAAGTGCGTTCTTCAGTTTTACAGACGGCACGGTTATACGTGCGGGCAACCGTATAGTTTTTATTGTGTGCATAGTATTTTTGAAGTCCGCCCTCGAGTGGTCCGATGCGGTGCGAGTTTTATAGCTGCGTCCGCGTGGATCTTCGGATATTTTTCATATTTTACGAGGCTTTGAATTTACGCCTCTCGTGAGCGACGTCAGGAAAGTCGCGTCGACTTCGTATACCTGCCGCTACTTCGATTTTCACATTGTGTCGAACGTTCACGGAATGGACAGTAAAACATCTTTGTGCTGCACATAAAAGTATATAAGTTTATCGTCGCAAACAAACAAACATTTACGCAAGCGGTTGATCTTTATCCTTTTGAAACCAAAATGCGATTTTACGTTTCGTTGCTACATATTGCTTATATGATTTCAAAACGATTACCAGAAACAGTATTTGTAATGCTTCAAAATATATACTACATACTAGTTATATTTAAATATTTGTTTTAGGTGAATACAATATCTATTTCAAACTGATTGCGACGTTTAATAGAAATTTGTTATATATAGATATACGCAAATATCTAAAATGGCTTCATTGTTACAAAATCAACATTTCGCTTTGCGTTCAAGAGCTTGTAAATTTTGTCCAAATAAAGTCCAGAAAGTAAATAAACGTAATAAAAAAAGGAATGTTATCATAGCGTAAACTGTATATTTTAATTGTGTACGTTTTTCACCGAAAACTAAAAGGCAAACAACGAAAAATATGTAAAGAACCACCGTAAAAGGCTATGAGGCATTTTAATTTCGCAATTAAAACTTTCTTTCGACCAGAGGGTCGTTACGCTAGAACTAGACCCGGTTTAACGATTAACGTCGAACAATATGGTCGCAATAAATCCTTACCGCTTAACAAGTGTAATCAAAACAAATAAAACGAAGTGTAATCTTGTTGTAAAAACAAAGCTTGTTCCGCGGAGGAAGTGGTTTAAGGCGCGCTTATCGAAGCTGTTAGCGCAAATACGACTTTAATACAATTATATATTTCACAGGGTGTTATCGCTCGTATCAAATTTTCATTGTCGGGTAATAAAATAACGTAATTAAATACTAGTGCTTATTTTGTACAGATAACGTTCTGTTTGTTAATTTGGTAATACATGGATTATTTTTAGTTGTAATAACTACTAGGAAATATGTTAGTCCCTTGAGACAAAAACTACAATACACTTAAATATTAATATTGTGACCATGCAAAAATAGATAAGGGTAAAAAAATATGTATAAGATGCTGTCAATATATAACATATCAATAACATCTCGTGCTGCTTTTAATTCTGCCAATACTATTTGCAAAACACCTAAAACGTTTATTACTTTGAATAGACGTTATTAAAATTACCTAAATTTTATTTACATTCACGTCCATAACTAAAATTTCTTAATTTTTACAAGAAATTAATTACAGTTTTGTAATAAACTGTGTTAACATTAAAATATCCGTTATATTAGTACACAAAATTGAATATATTAAATTACAAAGACAAATTAAACTAAAAAAATGTAGCACATGTAATAAATGGCTAAGTGCTTGACGGCCTTGCATTCCGAATGGTTCCGTACAATAAACTACTATAAAATAACATTCCTTGTATTTTTTTTTATTTGTTATTATAGTGACAATGGCAATCTGAAAATTTCAACTTTCTGTCATTCGGGTCATGAGAAAGAGCCTGCTGAAAGATATATATATATATATATAGATGTACGGCGGAGTCTCAGTAACAGGGTTCCGATGGTTACCCTTTAGCCATAGAGCCCTAAAAAGCAGTATCGCGTTATTGATAAGTCCTTTATAATTTTAATTAGATATCTCGCAAGCGGGCTAGGTGAAATCAAACGTAACAAAAGCGACGATTGTGAAATTTTATCCGATCAATTAAATTTGAGGTCATCCAATTTGCATGTAAAGCGTGCCGGCCAGCTACGGAGATCGATGGACGCTATTTTATAGTTATAACATTATTAGACGCTATGAAGCTGTTCGTAAAGTAGTCTAACCGAAAATTTATGGTAGCCTTAATTTTTTGTTCAATAATATTATGTAAATCGGTATAATTATGACGTCAAATCATATTAATTTGAATTACGATTTACAATTTTAATTACAGCATTTACCTTCAACTAATGGTTACAATTAACTATTTTCGTAAATCGATAACAGCTGTTATTAAAACACTCAAACTACGATAACAATAAGTATTTTTAATTACCCCACTCATAATTTTCCAATAACACTATTTGTTATGACTAAATATAATAATAGTTCTGAACAGTTGCTTACTTATTCCAGTTATTTAATATTTTTGCCAGACATAATTTGTTGAAACTTCAACGATAGGTTCAGCTACAAATGCTAACAATAGCGCTGTTATTCTTTAAAATACCCTTGGCGATCAATCTTTCTTATATTTTATTATGAACACTAATTATTTATTGTAAAGACACAATGAATCATATGAATTTTTTTGAATATGGTTGTAACTGGTTTTTTTACGAATTAAATATTTAAATGCAAATAATTGTCAATTAGAGATTCATTGCATAGTGCAAGTGCGTTAAGAAATAAATGATCTTCAGCTTTTCTAATACAACTCTAAATCTTTTTCAATCCAGACTTACTCTTTATCTATAACATAGAATAAGTTCTAAATATCAAAATAATATAATAGTTATAAAAATATAACAAATGAATGAAAATTTAAAAATGCTGGGAAAATTTATTAAGGAACTTTGTTATAATATATTGAAACGGTGTAGTACTAATTTCAGTACGAAAATATTAAGAAATGTTTATATTAAAACGTATTCAAGATATATCCTTTTTTGACAAAAACAAGTTCCCTTGACACTGTCAAAACTTGTAACAAGGGAAAACAGATCCGACCTTTTTTAACACTATGCTCATCCCGACCACTTGTCCTGTCTTGTTAACCCTTATCTTACAGATGGTCGTTTATTACGATAATAAATATTCTTACCAATGTTTTTAAATGACATTAAATAAAATTAAATAAAGAAAAATATTTTTTAATCATTGTTACGCGCGGTTATTGCGTAAATGTTATTTGTTTCACATCACATACTTAATGTCAAATTAATTGAAATTATGATTATTTAAAAGGTCTTTACAATATAGGTTTATAATTTTTTTATGTATATTAAGGGCATTGACCAAAATATAGAAGTAATAACATTATATTTTTTCCGAGGCTTAGTCTCCATTTTCGGAAATCGTCTAAATGATTACCACTGTAGCATCAATTTCTTCTGTAACATCGTTTTCTTTGCGAAGGTACGGTGAACTACTAAGTAACGCTTCATTGTTGATGTTTTGTATCAAGTGTATTAAAGATTATTAAGCAAGATCCCGTCTGTCTTACTGCCTTGGTTCATTAAAAAATTCAAAAATAAATCAGACTACAAAAGTATCACGGTGTGAATTGTAGGTGGTTTTCAGAAAACATTTGACGGTTCGACGTTATGGTTTTGAACCCATAACATCTCTTGAACATACTACGTGTATTGTAAGTCGTAGTAAATAAAATGAAAATTGGCAAAATTTTTTTTTCTTTCATTAAGTCATGAAATTCCTCAAATTGACGCTTTTATCCATAAATTATAACAAAAACATGTACTTAAATCGAACGAAGGCAGTTGCGACAAATACTAATATTTGGATTTATCTTTTAAAACGACATGTAACGAAAAATCAGAATATACAGAACAGAACAATAAATTTATTTTATGTTTGAACATAAACTTAGTTTACAGGAAATTTTCGTGCAACCGAAACGATATGCCGTTACTCATATTCGGACATTCAAAATCGTCATTCATAGCATAAGAATACGTGGTACATTATATTTGAAGTGAGTAGTCATAAATCCATCTGCAATAAAATACGAACGGAGCACGTGACTCCGCAACTCTAACGTTAACCAATGTAAATATTTACTGTTACATTTTACAACCACTTGAATGTAACTATAAAAAAATATGTTTACGATTTAACATTTTATTTTTATCTTTGTAAATAATGTTTTGATAACGCCGTAAAGTACAAATATATTTATTGAACGTATTTTGTGAGCAATATTATTTCCTGAATTTATTGAACGTAATTAAAACTTGACCACTTCACTATTGCATAATCTGTTATAAAAAATTTGTACATTATAACTTTATTATATTTTTGACTAAAACATAAGGTTAGTTGCGACGAAGGAGACAGCTTCTGTACATTTTTATTTATTTATTTCATTTGATTTATTGTTGTCATGCCAAATTTTTAAAGATTTATTAAAAAAGCCAAAGCTTTCGTCACATATCACATAAAGCGTGAATAATTTATATCACTGAACACTTTGAAGAAGATATTTACTGATAACTTTATGCAATACAGTAATGCTAATGATAAATAGTGTAAGAGCAATTTCTATTAAACGTCTAGCTGACACGAACTTTATGGCATAATAAGTAGTAGCAATGACGCAATACAAAATTACTCTACCATTTTCACAATTCACGCTATTAAGCGCCGTAACTGAAACTTCATTAATTAGATAGTTTTATGACTTGAAAAGAGTCAGCGCTGTTTTGTGTAAATTGCGCGGCGGTAATTAAAAGTTATTTACTTAAGTGAGCCGAACGATAAATTCGCAAGGCTTTGCGTAGCAGCTAGTTGACTCTCGACCCAAACCAATTAGGTAGCTGCTTTGTTTATTATATCGCATGATAATGACGATAAATGGCTGTAAAGCGACGTTACATTACATTGTAATTTACTATACAGTAATTTCATTTTATTTATGTATAGCAATCTCCCGACGTAATCTCGGGCGGAGCAATTTCACTGTTTAACTAAAATAAAAAACCATGAAATGTCGGTTCACGGTTTTGATTGGTTACTGTTATTATGCTTCTTTTCTAATTATATTTGATAATTGAAATGAATTAAGAAAGATCTAAATAATGTAAAAGCCAAAACATTGACATGGAATCTAGAATCGACTGGAATTAATGTTTGTGTTTGTTCAGCATCTGGTTGTTTATCTATGTTTAAGTACAGGTGCTGCTTAGCTACCTATCTATGGATTAAAGTGATATGTGAAATGTCCAAGGTCTTTATTTATTAATTTGTCAAATTTAGTTTGTGATACATCTACAGTTTTATCTAGCGACTTTAACAAGCCCATGAAGAAGAAGTAAAGGTTTAAAAATCCAACTGGCACATAGAATAGAACTTACAGTGCTTTCATACCAGGCGCCCGCCCTGCGAAAGTAAACAAAACAAACGTCGTACACAGCAACACCAGTCGCGAATGGCGGAAATATTTACGTTACAATTCGCGACTCGAAAATTTATTCCGTGGAGCGAAATCGCGTGGAAAATTTGCAATTTAGAAGAAGGGGAATAGCAATAAGCCATCGATTATGTAGATGCGAGCCTTTGTGCGAAACTGCAGTTATCTTTGTATTCGAGACGGCGTTTCGGAACGATTTGTCAGGAAATTTTCAATGCCAATAATTTCAGTACAGAAATCTTTATTCAATTGGTAGCGTAAGACGGCGAGCTCGCAGCAGTTAACCCAAGAAAATATTTTCCATGAATAACAATAACTGCAGTAGTTTTCAAAGTATTAAACATGTTCTGGTACTTTCATGCGATAAAGTGGTTACATGGTTTAAAAAGATAATGACTTGGTAGATTCTCGCTTTTTATTGTTTATTTGAATATTTACTTTAGTAATGTATAAAGATAATAAACAATAACATGAATATCTCAATTGTACATGGAAATTAAGCATAAGTGATGAGGAGAGATTTTGACTTTTGAGAACTTTTGACTAATTTTCAATGCCTTATAAGATGTCTAATGCATTTGAAGGAAACTTAGACACAACCAGCAAAGACATGTTACTTAGACTTATTAAAACCTTTACGCTTCGTCCGTGAAACTTGCTCTGAGCTTTTATTTATTTTTTAAATCAGTACTTACAATGACAGTAACAAGTTCTTCGACAATTAGTTTCGTGTACAATCAGTTACACTAATAAAAAATAATTTCGGTTGGTGAAGCGATACTGTTTGACATTTGTTGTTGTAATAAAAACCTTAACGTAGCGGGAAATAGACAATGGCTTTCAGTTGATAAAATCCTTCGGCGTACAGCGAGCGGCGCCGTTTCCTGTGGCCGGCATCCGGTTGGTGCGGCGCTTCGTCACGCGACCGTGTGTTTCAGCGTTCCGTAGATTGTAAGAAAAATGGCTTGGAAGCAAAGGAAATTGTTACTTCAGCGCCGATTTAGATTTCGCTTGAATTATAATTTGACATGCAAACGTAATTGTATATTTGTTAGCATTTTCTGGCCGCGAACATAATTAGCTTTCTAATCTTTAGTTAACCACACAGTTATCGTTACGAAATGGTTATTTTTAATGCAATAGTTTAATTAGAAATAAGAAAAATCGGACTAACACGCACTTTGCAATTAATATTGTATTTTTATCTTGCCTTCTACTCTAACTATTGATAATAGGTGAGAAATAAGTAGTTATGAATAAATTAATAAGAAATAAGTATTTATAAATTATGTCATGTATCAGTTTATTCCAGTGGAACTATAGAGCGAACACGAATTGGGTAACTTTATAAAAAAGATGTTGCTTCATTTTTAAAAATTGGCAACAGAGCGACTCCGTAGGTAATTATATTGTCTATTTGTAAATGTCAACTAATTGATATAAATGATTATGCATTAAAAACTGAAAAATTATTTTACCGACCCCATTTGATCTTTGATCGTCATAAGTTACACACAATATACATCATCTATCATACATCAACAATAAATAATGAATAAATGTTAGGACATTTTTGATACTGTACCCTCTCACAAGATAGGTAGCTAAGCAACACCTGTAGTATGCATTATCAGAGACTAATATACATATATAGATATTTTTAAATAAATACCCAATCGTATATTATCAACCACACACAGAACAAAAACAAATGTTCATCATCACAGAACAAACATCACATGTGTATGTTCTGTGCGGGGATCAATTCCGCGACCCCTGCTATTAGAAACAGAGCTAACTATCATTGCTCTAATGGGCCAGTCATAGAATATCTGTAATATTTTTTAAAATACTGATATTCAAATATTAGTATTTCAATTCAGACTCCACTACTCCTGTGGTCCGGGAATCGAACTCAGAATTTCCGCGTTACAAGAAAAAACGGGTAAAACAATTCGCCACGGAGGCGGTGAAGTCCGACACAGAAATGTTTAAACAATACTACTCAACAGCAGCAATTTTGTTATATAACTAATCATTAAACATTATGTGACAGGTTACGATTCATCATCTATTACAGGACGTAGGTACTTTCAATAGAAAGCCGCTCAACCTTATGTACGGTCCAATTGCTGTTAGCAATACTTTGGTTATATTTTTTTTATGGAAAGATTCACAAATTATTATCACAGATCACCGGATTCGTGAGCCGGTTCAGATGAAGCTGTAATAGTCGTCAAAAACACTAACAGCGCAAACTGCTCCGAACCCAACAGCAGCAGCAGAAATGTATTATTATGATCATAACTGTGATTCAGTTGAAAGAGATTCCCAAAAGACGTTTTGCTCGGTTTTGTCAATAACTATTTTATTTTCATATTAACACTTCATTTATAGGATATTAAATTTTGATTGAACAGCGTTCGGTAAAAAATTTTGTATACTTAGGCGTTAGTTTGTATAGTTTGTATACTTAAGCGTTAGTCTTTTTTTTATTGTTTCTGGCAACATGACATGGCATATTTAATACTTTTTTCACTAAAGAGAAAGAAGGAGAAGAAAACAATATTGCACCAAATTGCCACGAAATCTAAAAGTAATCCATGAATTTTGGTTTAATAAATATCATTTCTATTTGTAACTTTATACTAAAAAAAAGAGCATGTTATCACCTGACAGTAACCTAAATAGAAAATAAATCACTTGAGTAATAAGAAAAGACAACGAATGTCTAAAAATTGTGCTCCATTTTACTAAATTTATCTAACTTTAAATATGTTTTCGTTTAACATTCATGGCTCTAAAATTTAAATGTTATATTCATAAATTTTAAATATCATTAATTTTAGAAGCATTGCATTCTAATTTTCATTTTGGTATTAAAAAATTAAGTACAGTCACCGACCTAATTAAAACATACTTAACCAAGTAAATGTTAAGTGTAACCACGATGATGTCTATATCGATGTATCACAATATGAGCGGATGTTAACAGTAATAGTGTTGTAACTTAAGAGTAACGGTAATTGTTACAGGATAACTTTCCAAATGTCTTTTATAAAATTATGTTTATGTAATGTTATTACACAAAAATTTTAATGATGTTTTTGTGTTAAAAATTATATTATAATAGTTCTCGAAATATAGGTAATAAAGAACATGTCTTTATTTACAATGGGCTATTATTTGAACTCGATTTCGTAACGACATTGTGGTCAAAGGTAGCGAAGCATACTCTTTACAACGCTCTTACTCATACCATTGATTATCGGAAAACAATAGTCGTGTTATTCTGGCAAATATTCATGGTGGTAGCGAGCCATGCGAGTTCTAATAACCCTACTTTCCATCCGAACTCTACCACCTACGTGGCCTTGTGAGTGAAATCAGATATCTTCGTGATACAAAGCAAGTGATTAAATGCTGCACTGCAAAGATATTAACAACTTTTTATTCGCATATAGCTTACTGCTTTATACATTCGATAAAATAACAATTTTTTTATATATAAATTAAGAAATACCATCTAATATCCAAATATTTACATGTAATTTAAAATAATAAATCTTGAAACGAACGTAGTAATATCAATTGTCACAGTATTGTTGAAACTACTGAGTCGTTTGGCGCATTCGCGGCACCTATTTAAACATCGCATGCAGCGCGTACGGGACTAAGTAAAACGTTGTAGATATATATTCATGACCTTTTGGCAGCATGTGTGTCTCTGTAAGGCGACACGAGGGCGCTCTGGCGGCGCCGCTGTTTGCTCTGAAACCTAATACGGCACATTAGAGCGGCTTGTTTTGTCTCCATTATCTTAACTTTGAAGCTGCTAACTAGGGTGCATGTGCATCGATATAGTTAATGAAAGAACATCACTCATGGAACATTTTGCATCTATAGAGCATCACAAATGTTAGTAATAATATTTAATTGTTATTTGTTGGAATTTTCTTATAACATAAAACGACGAGACAAGGAAAGCATTAAAGTCATACCCGTAACAATGAAGAAGGATTTTAAGGCATTTAATACAGCAACACATTGGGCATTAAACTTTATGTTTAATTATTGTAAGTTTAAAGTCGGTGCAATAGTTTACTTCATGCCTGGTATCACTAAGCTCTCCGGTCCGATTCATATGCATAGTGGAGTTTAAATAGGGTTCTTCAACCCCTCTGGCTAGCTACTACCTTCAATGTCAATATGTGGCCATAACAATACTGTTATGTCTCGGCAGAGACATATGAGAGCGTTTGAGATGAATATTATTTACCATTTACGACTTAATTGTGACTTTATGTGGATTCTGAGATGTTAACATCAACGTTCTTTTTTTTCTATTTGGGGACAAAGTTAACGTTGCTTTTGTGTATATCAACAAAACCTTTCGCGAGCAAAACTGCTCCTCGAGTTGTTTACGTTTGTGTAGTATTTTTACTACCATTAACAAATGTTTGTAATATGAAAATAATTATGCATGTCGCACATGCAAACCGAATTGAATTAATCGCGTAAACAAAGTAAACGGGTCACGTTATATATGTTCCTCTAATAACACCCTAATACATACATTATGATAAGGTCTTGACATTTTTACGTCGTGTAAACTGGGTTGTGTTCGTCCATCATTAATCACGTACACAATGCGTGTCAACCGGCCGACAATGTGACGCGACGCTCGTACGTAGGAAAGGAGGGTAGGGGGGAGGTCTTCCAATTTTCCGCCATAATGGGAAAGTAGATGGAAAAACCATTCTACCCTTCGTCTTCATAGAAAGTGCGTTACAAGTCGATTTTGGCTCTAACAAAGGAACAGCCCGGAGAGGAGTCACGTAGTGATCGACTGTAGGGGAAGTCGAAACGTTTTCCTTGAATTTAGTTACTTTTAAAATTTTTATGTGGTTTTTTTTTCCCATTTTGCATATAAACTCTAGTTTAAACTGCTAACGTAAGTTTTGTAACGTGTATTGATCTTATAATATAATGCTATATACATTTGGAGACTATCCTGCATTATGATTTCGATGCTTTTTTTACCAATGCTTACTACTTACATTGCTCATCAGTTATCAAACCCTATGTAAGCTCTGGCCATGTCTGAGTATGTTTTCAATTTAAAGTAATAACAATGATTATACTAATGTATCAAATAGTCTGGTAATTAAAATAACAAAGTATTGTAATGTCACTTCATAAAACAAAAGTGTAATTGAAAATATAATATAATTTAGCTTACACCTTAACAAATGTCCACGTTATCGCTACCTAGCAAAAGCAATTTTCGATAAAACTTTACGGTCTCATAATGAGTGAGAAAAGCCATTTCCGTTGACTGCTCCCCTTCATAAAGACCCATATAAAAATAAATTAGCAATATTGGGTGAAATGCAATCAGGGGTGTATTGGACAGTGTTTCGACAATTACCGGCGGACTCCCAAATTTCCCAATATGAGCTGCGTAATTGATATTTACGCTACATTGATCCCTTCGCACAACTACATCCGGAGATTTGTATTTATGACTTCATTAAACTTCGAATTTAAAATTATATTCAACAAACTCTTTACATTTAAATTTTTTACTCATTTAATGTTCAGGACAATGATGGTACATGAATAGTGTATGGAAATACTCGTAATTTAGATTGAATAAGGATCTAGTATTTTTTTATCGACAATGGGCTTACACTTGGCCTCAATTTCCCTTGATGTTGTGATATTGACGCCTTAAATGGTAAAGCTTGTTGTCCCGTATACTTATATAGGTTCTCATATGTAGAGCTGCCGGAATGTAGCCTCCCTGTTATTGCAGCAGGCATTAAGGGTGATAGTAAGACGTGCAGGTTCAAAAATTTTCTACCATCATATGGAATCCACTACACATCTGGCTGGGGTCCTCTATTACACGGCAAGCACTCCGCCACAGTACCTCCATGGAAAGTAATATTTTTGATACTGTGGCTATTTAAAGTACATTTTGTATCGAACAATATAGGTGAGTGAGAGTAAACTTCATTTAAGTTTACCTTTATAGAGGATAGATGTAGGCAAACCTTGGGATCAAAGCCATGTAAGATGATTTTTTTTATTTTAAAAATTCCCGAAACCGCTTTCAAGAAGTAACAGCACTGCTATGTTTCGGCAGCCATACATTTGAGCGAGAGTACACTGAACTAGGCACTTTGACGTCTATAATTTCATTGTCATTTTACAACATATAAAATGTAATGTTAGCCTATTGCCGATGAAAAAAAATCCAAATTTTCTCCCCCACAAACCATTAAAAGAAAAAAATCGGCAGCAATTCATCTGTTCATTCCCACTATTAGTTAGCATTGTTTACGAGGCACATTTGTTATTCGCCCTTATCAGCGTCGGTTCGTAACCATTGACAAATCTGCGGCGTTTGAACATTGTTTGCGATAGTTTAAGACAAGTTAGGCAGCGAGACGCATTATTCAGAGATACGAGCCCCATTTAACAGTGTCAGCCGCACATTTGTATCGCCGCGAACGTACGTATATACACCCTTTTCTTAGCAAACGACGACAAATTGGTGCTCAATCATTGTAAATTAAAGCTGTTTGTTAAGTGGAGCGATCTTTGAAACATTCCAACGAAACATTAAACGTAATGTTCGAAATTCGACTGGAAATTTCTACGAAAAATATGAAAATCGTAGAACATTAATTTAGATTATTTCTTTAATTTCAGCCAATAACTTATATTTTATACTTATATATCGAAAGAGAAATGTATCTTATTGTTATTAACAACAAGATAGAACAAAGTCATTTTAATGTGATACACATACATACAAACACACACACACCCACATACACACAAATATATATATAGAATTCATTGCGTAATTCTAAATATTATTATATTTACGGACACTACAATGAATCAAATAGTTTAGGCAAAGGCATTGAACGCGAGGGCACTCGTTTGAATCAAAGAACGGCATTTGTCTTTTTGGGACGGAAGTAACCGTTTGAATATTATCGAATACCCACGTGCGGGCCATCCGGCACACCTGTTTAGAAAGTGGATAATAACATATGAACCGAGTGAACGCAATCGTTTACCTACGTACAAAGTTAAAAATATTATACATTAGAAAAATATTGTTATATTAAGCTTACTTTTAAATTATATTTCTTTTATTCAATTAGTCTAAATAAATTTAGAAATAATATGCATTATTTTGAATGTATTTATTAGTTGAGACACTACTATTATTTATAATTTTTTAGGGATTTGTACGCGAGTATAGTTGCTATAATGATTTATCGTAATTATATGTGGCAATATTGAAGTGGCAGGACGTGTGTAACATATAAAATTCTATGTTATACAACTTATTTCAAAAATTATAAAAAATATACACTGCCGGCCAAAAGTTTGAGACCACTTTGTACACAGGTTATAATTTGCAAAATATTTTAAATCTGCGTA
>DWQX01002440.1:0-21802 GCA_018245475.1 Pharmacophagus antenor | reverse complement strand
GGAGAAATGTCTTTCTAATTGGCTCAAAGCATTGATTTGTGACCATTGTTTACCATTACATTCAGTTAACACCTATATATAGAAGGCTTTTCAAAGTACTGAGTTATGTCTACTTTAAAAAAATATGTGATTGGTTTAAAACTTTAAAAAAGTAGTTTGATTCACAAAATGATTACATACTTTTTTAGAATGTTTTGTTTTTTGATATATGGCCCATGAATGTACTCTTTTTTTAAGACTATAAAGTTAAATTAATTTGTTTAAAATGAGCTTATATTTTTAACTATAATTTCTATGGTCATGATAATGAGAATTTTATTATTGAAACATGTAAAAATACTGGAAGTTTAAAATCGTTATTCACTGTTGTATTCGCTATTGTAGATTTTTGTTACTAGTTTTTTGTTAAATAAGTTTGTGTATTAAGTGAACCCATTAACTGCCAATGTCCAATATTTCGGGCACATTTTCAGTTTTTTATTCTTTCAATGACTATGATTATGAGATCGTACTGAGAACTTATATTGTAATACAAAGAACAAAAATTATGACAAATTTAGTTATAATTGGTTAGTAAGAACATTAATGTACAGTTAACTCTTTCAGTATGCGCGCTTTTTACGTCACAATACCCCCGCTGAACGAGGTGTTACGCCGAAAATTTTCGTATTGTAGAGGTAGTAGAGGGAGCATCGCATTTTTCATGTTCATTGTAATATCTACCTGCGTGTTTTATGTGCCACCCAGATCCAAAATTCTATTTTCCATCTCTTAGTTATATTTTTTTATAATTTGTATGGAAACTTCGTGGTGTCTTTTTTCAACGGACGATCTATATCGAACTCTTCGGTAAAAACTTCTGCGTAGTTATACATAAAACTTAGTAATAGGGTCATACTTGTTACCCTTTATGTACAGAACCCTAAGAAGGAACTAAAATGATCCTCCATGTTGTCGATTTAAACAGTTCAAAGGTTGGAAGACATATTTTCTAGTTTCCATTGTGGGAGAATTTGATATTGACGTAATACTTTGATATTGTACACTACTTCAAGGTGGAAAGTGTTAAATACGTGTATTAAGTTTTTTGTGACATACTACATGCGATCTAATAGAATCTTATTCAGTAAAAACAAGTTTTCAACTTTTACAAATGGTTGATACTTAGCGACTTCGTAATATTTAGATAATGGCTTTCGTGTAGGTGAAAGTACGGCGATATACGAGAAACGCATAGTAAATCAAGGTCAATGTTTGTATGAACATATGTTTCTTCATGTATTAGCTAAAAACATTCTCTACATGACATTGTATGTAATTTTTGTGCCGGAAATGTGTTTTTAATAAATATTATTTATTACTACGGCCGAAAAAGATAAACAGAATAAATATATTATTAAATATTTCACTGAAGCGGTGATGATAATGGTGAAGATCATTTTTAAATGCTGAGGAATTTTGTGCTTTATGACTCGGAGGTACGTGGGTTCGATACCCATTAAGCTTGAGCTACGTTTTCTTTCTGGTGAAGCAAAACCTAGTAAGACAATGAGAGCTTACATGGTGTTCGCAGAGAATACACTGGCTCAGGAAAGCATACAAGTGAATGTATGATGTGTGTTATGGCGGAAGATTCATGTCGTAAGCGCTAGCTAGCAAGGCGAGTTTTAAAATCCATGTAAATATTTTTCTACTCCTCAAATAATGTTGCACTAGAATCGAACCGGGGACCTCCTAGTTAAAAGCTAAGAGGTAATCCACTGCGCCACGAAGGCAGACAAAAAACCGGTCCTAAATCGACATGTCTCAAGAACAACAGCTTTCGAAGTTAAAACGATATCCGCTTATCCGCACTTTGCCACTGTGGTGATTTATGACCTCGGTTCTTTCCACGTGTTAGAATGCTCTGATTCCCAGCAAAGTAAATAAAGTAGGCATTCATAAACTTGTTCCATAAAGGATGTTTTATTCTACACAACTTTCACTAACATTTCAGCCTCAGCCTAGTGTTCAATGATTTGAGCACGTTAAATTAAGCAATACGATGACAAATGACTTCCTTGTCGGTGCATGTTTGTACAGCATCATAATGTATTTTGCATAGCAAGTTTGTGGTTGTAGTAGTTCTTGTTATATTGACTTGTCTCCACGGCGAAGAGATTCATCGCTTGCCTTGAAGAAAACGCTTTACCATCTTCAGCCTCATTATCATTTAAAGTCATGTCAAATTGATGTTAGATTTTAATTCGTGGCCGATAGAAATAAAGAAATCAGTTATATTTAAAAATGTGTTTCGATAATGAACGTGTGATTCATAACGGAGCAAATTCATTGATTGCAGAAAGATTCTCTCAAATGAAGATGTCCGGCGGTCACTATGTCACAGTCATTGAAGATACTCGTTTGTCAGAGATAATAGCAGCAGCCACCTTGACCATAGAACAGAAGTTCATTCATAACTGTTCTCTGGTAAGCTTTTGGGTCGTAAAATCTTTTTTATTTACAGAATTTCAAGAATAGAATCCATCTAATCGTTATTGAATTTATAGCTATCTATGAATCAACATAATATTAACCAGGAAATCTACTTAGGTACTATCCTTACAGTAAGTAGGACAGGTACTGTTAGGTTTTACAGATAGAAAAAAATAATACCTCTCCTACCATAGTTACTACCTGGAAATTGGCCTGTCGGAACCTTGCATTTGAAATATTTGCCCCCTAGAAAAATATCTACATTACAAATATTATGTCACTTCAAGTTAAAACAATTGACTATATAAAGAACTGATTTAAAAAGACTAGCTAGAAATCCAGAACATATAATTGCACTTTATGAAAATCTTGTTTTATTTTATTTTTCAGCGTGGTCGGTTAGAAGATGTAGTTGTTAATGATACATATAGAGGAAAACAATTAGGAAAGTTGTAAGTAAAACGATTTGCTTTATTATCAGTAATGGGCGAACTCACGACTCTAATTTCAATTTTTTTCGACAATGGACTAACACTTGGTCTCTATTTCACCTGATATTAAATGATAATGAGGCCACAGTAGAAGGGTACTTAGAATACTCTGACTCTCACAAGTGTGACTACCGAACAATAGCAACGTTATTATGGCAGCAGGTTGACTTCGAGGATGATAGCTAGTCAGGCTATTTCGACAAACTACCCTTACTCAAATTTCACTACAGTCAAATAGTAACATAAAAGTGACATCAAATACTGTCGCGTTTTCTTTCATTTCCATTCAAAATATAAATAATTATATTTTTGAATTACAGGATAGTCGTAACAGTTTCACTCCTGGCTCAAGAGTTAGGTTGCTACAAAATGTCTCTGGATTGCAAGGATAAATTGATAAAATTTTATGAGAGTCTTGGATACAAACTTGAACCCGGTAACTCTAACGCTATGAACATGAGGTTTGTATGCATTCTTAAGTTGTTAGTCCACATAACTAATAAATTTGCATTTCCATATGAAAACATTTTAAATGCTCACGGATCCGGTGATCCGTGGGCCAGTTTCGATGTAGTTGTAATAGTTGCGAAAAAGACTAACAGCGGAACTTCACCGAACCCAGCAGCAGCAGAAAACATTTCATAGAATACACACGTACGCCTATAGCGTTTCAAAGAAAATCAAATTGTCTTGGAATGTCTGCACTATTTTTATATTTATATATATTAATAGTATATGTTTTTAAACTTCGGCGATCTGTATACATTATAATTTAAACATTTTCGTGTCTAGATCGCGAAAGGTTCAGTCTGTCTCGCGACCACGGGCCAATGCAACTCCAGCCGAAATGTCGATGAATGTTAGGTATCGTACGAACCTAGTAAATTCTTACGCGATATAGACCCGAATTTTTTTTTTGTTATAACAGTATATGTGGTTCTCGTTTTTACATTCAAAATGTAAGTCAATAACTCTTAGCTTCTATATACCAATTTGGATTTTGTGCTACTTTGATTAATAAGATTCTTTTGTTTCAGATTTGAAGATCCTTCCTGACAATTAGCCGCTGGGGCATCCAACCTGCGATCTAAGCTGTAAGTTACAACCACCGGCCACACTGTGCTCACAATGTCATTTGATGATTTTCTATCACTGCTTCTCATTTTTCAATTTCATCAGGGCTTTTACATCTATATAGATGTAGCAAGGCGATGAGCAAAGATTTTACTTTCAATCGTTTAATTTCCAATGACAAGTATTGTGAGCTATATTTGGTTGTGTACGTAATTACAGTTGCAGGGTCAATTTTTCTGTCCATCAATATGGTAGTTCACCTGGGCTTTCAAGAGTTATTTTCTTTAAATTTGTGAATGCCGCTATTGATGGGGTGTTGAATTGATTTTGGATGTCTTAGCACATAGAAATAATGCCATTAGCTTCTATGCTTAAGCTATCTTTATTACTTTGAAAAACAAAACTACATGGATAAAAAATCAATTAATTACCAGTGATAAGAAAATTTAAAACTTGTGTTGCTTAATCAATTTCACGCTATTACTTTGGGGTTGTTATTAATGCTTAACCATAATGCAGTAAAGTTGAGCTATAATTAGTTTTTATATGGCTTTATCAACAATTTTTTTTCACTTTTTTCAAACCCCTCCATAAGTAGTACTTAGTTAATAGTGATACATTTTGTTACTAACACCCCATTATGTTATGCTATTAAATGTTATAGCTTTATGTTTTGTTTTATTTCATCACCATGTATGTTACTGAAACGAGTACTACATGTTTACTGAATAAGTTACCATAAGGTTTAGACTACTTTTAATAAATTTTGATTCTGTAAAATAAATAAATAATATTTATACATTACATTTTTACCACCATAACTTAGCCAATCAATTTTTGAAACATAAGGTAGTAATTCTCATAAATAATTTTTACTTATTGAATAATTTGGATAAAGAATTGCAAGTTGTTAGTGTAATTTTTGTGCATTGATAAATATCACATCGCTAACGAAAATCACAAATTTAAATTATTTACATAAATATTTCGTGAAAATGTGTTGTTTAGCGTGTGTTAAACCTCACAAAGTTAATAAAAAAAAAGTATCACCATAATCGAGAATGCACAGTGATTTATAGTCTTGAATAAAAACAATTTCTATAGTTCTTGAATAAAAACAAGTTACAATTTTTTTCTTTTATTTACAGAAGTGTAAACAAAGTGGGCATTCATAAACTTGTTGTATAAATGTTTTATTTTACACAACTTTCATATATATAGTATATTCGTAGTTATCGCGTAGAATATGAATTTTGCATACAACACACAATATTAAATTTACACAATACTACTGGAAATATATGAAATATACATTATTGGTTGTTTTAGAATGACACAATAAAAATTTAGTTGAAAAAATATGATATATTTTTTCCAGTCACATCTTTAGCAACATTTCAGAAACTCCATATCTTACAATAATCAGCTTCATCAACAAAGGCGAGGCAAAACGTTTTTATTTCTATATGTATTCTTTAGAATAGTATGAGGTCTTAGTGCAGTTTTATGTTGTAAAAGTATGTGATATAAAAAAGAAGGGTAATACCTAATCCTAGTATTGTGAAAAAAAAAATACTTGTAGTAATGGGATGATACTCTACATTTATTTTTTGGAGATAGTTACCAATGGCTTTTTGCACTTTTATTTTCAAAAGTACGTATATTATGTATCTTTTCTCGTTTCTCGTACGTAGACCAATTTAGAGCAAAATGTGAAGTATGAACTATTTTGTTTATAATTTTATAGTTACAGCTAAGTAAATCTTTATTTATATCATCTTTTAGTCTTCAACAGTCTTGAAGTCTGCAATATTCATAATCATTTAGAAACAATTATATATCTAAGTTTTAATTCTAATTAGTACTTGCGAAGATACTGTGTTTAAATTTTGTTGAAAATATAACTTTATATAAATATAATTATTATATATATTTTCAACAATTATTTTGATTAATTTTCAGGTATGCCTTGATATGTGACGAGGATTCCAACGGGAAATAAAGAAAAACTATGTAACTGATTATGATAAATCTTTCCACTTATTTTTTAACAATCGTGGAATCGCCAGCTTGATAAATAAAACATTAACATAAATTTAAAATGTAATATTCAGTAATGTTATGGATTTTGTGATACATTCCTATAATTTTTTGAATAGTAACGAATAAATATCTTTAAAATCGATAAGTAAAAGATATCATTGGCGACAGTAAAATTAACTGAAACCGACTTATATGAAACATATTTAATCAAATGTCTTCGAAATTACACGACAAACCTTAGAATTCCTTTCCTATTCCTATTATAAATAAAAATGATCAGATAACTATTTATTTAATAATCGATGTAAATAATCATTAAGTTTATTCTTTTATCTTATTTTCTAGTTGTTAGGTATAATTCTTTTAATATGTAATAATAATTTTCTTTGAAACTTATTTTTATTAAGACACTGGATGCGATATATATTTTTTTATTTTATTATTGTAATAAAATACCTTTAAATTTTATCACACAAAAGAATTTGGTAATAAATATTTTTTAAAAATACAATGTTGAAAATGTTTTTCTTTCTTTTTAAATGCATTTACAGACAGTAGTGAGAATGATTACTTGATTGTTAAAAGGTAAAATGATTTGGGATGAAACAAGAGAAATTTGTTTGTCAAGTTCGATGTATTCAAAATTTTATCTAAAGCAATTAAAATACATTGACATTAGATGTTTTTGAGGATTGGTTTAAAGTTATGCTATAAACACTTTATGGATTTTGAGTTAGTTACAGTTTAAACGCGCCTAAATTATATAAAGACAATATTTCCGAAAAGTTTATTACTAACATTCTAAAATGTGATGAACCTGGACGGGTTATTAAATTTAGTAAAAAGTAAGGGTTTTTGTAGGATATTTAGGTTAATATAAATTTAAAATTATTCTTCTCCAGGATAATTTCTTTGAGAAATATGTTTAATGAATTACATATTTTTAATTTTATTGTGAATATTTTTCAATGCCATTTTAACTTAATATTGAGACAGGTAAAAGATGATATTTCCAAATATTATGTCCAATTTACTTTGTGTAACTTTAATTAAAAAATAAAAATATAAGCACAATAAGCTATTCATTTACAAGACCTTAACCTCAAGACGTATGACCGTTTGTGTACAAATCTATGCCATGTAAAATTCAGCTACATATAAAGTTTTAGAATTTTATATTTAAATTCTCCAAAAAGAGTCAATTTTCAGTACACGTTCATAGCGTTTATAGCTGAGCAACACTCATGTCCGTGTAAGGCCACCTTACCTTTAATAAATGACAAGGTGAGTAAGGATGTAAACTCTTTACTGTTTAAAAAGTTTGCCTAAAACAGGCAAAAAATTTACATTTCAATCAACCAAAAGTCTATCAATATGAATACATACCATGTGTTTATGTAAAAATTCTTAACTATCGTTTTACTTTTTATACGAGCTTCGTACTTTATATACCAAGATGTCAAATTTAGGAATATTTAACAAAAGAGCTGGTCTCTGAACTTCGACATGAACACAAATAAAACATTTTATATTGGTTGCATGACGTTTTTAGTATTGATTTTTTAAAAGCCGGTCCCCCGCTCATAAGATTTACGGTATATCAACGTCAAAAATGACATTACATTATAACATATTTAATGTTTTTAAAAACAGCTATAATAAAGCCGACAATTTGAAGCAATTTTGTCAAGTATAGTTACTAAAAAGGCGGCGGTGGAGCAGTGATTTTAGTTCCCAGCTTCATGGGCCCTTGACCGCGCGCGCTGCGTCTCGCTTCCATTTCTCTTTGCCTTTGCAGTTTCCTTTCCTCACGTTTTCTCCGCATTTCATCCATCTTTGACGCATTGTTTTCTATAAACATAAATACTTTTTTATGTAATGCTAATTACATTAACTTATGACGCTTATCGATGTTCATGGAAATATGCAATGCCTGCCTTTTGTACAAGATTTTATTGTCAGGAAATTTAAATATTTGAAAGCAGCCTTCACTGGTCTAAGCGAAAGTGATGTAAAAGTTCTTGTTAACATAGGCTGTTGGCTTGTTTCGACGTTAGTGTGAGGAATATAATTTTGTTCAGACATAATATAGGACAAATGCTAAGAGGTCACAAGTAGCGAGTCAAAGCGGCGTACGTTTAATTTATCTGCGTAATTTAACTATTAGAATTTCCAAATATTTCACTGGCATTAGATATTTTTAAAAACGTAAACTATTAACGCATTACATATAGTCTGCTATTGTTACATTACCGTCGGCATTTTCCTCGATGGGCTCGAACTCGCCGTCCTCCCAACCGCCGAGCGATTCGCTGCTGTTCTGGTGTGCGGCCGCGTGGGCGGTGGCGCGCGCCGCGCCGCGCACGTACGTCGCGTTCGCACTGTTGGCCGCCATCATCACCGCTTCCGACCACGTCGCATTATTCCACGTTTCTGAAGGGCTCGCCAGCTCCGCCTCGGCACTCTGATCGAATGTATAATGAATTTCTATAAAACGAGTATTTTTTACTAACTAAACCTTACGAAAAAACCTACGATGGGCTGCAGACTGAACTTTCATCGCAATGTATATTAATTATACTTATATATGTAATGACCTCAGAAGTCTTAAAAACAATTTATATCATTTAGCTACTATGGATGAAAACGCATCTATGGGTCCATAGCACTTAAAGCGTTAATAATAGTTCTAAAAAATTCCTCACCATTTCCAATTTCACTCCATGTGTGGCTCTGAACTAACCTTAGAAAGCATTTAGACGCTACGCTATGGCGGTACTTACATTGATACAAATGTTATTTAATGTACGGAATATTGAACGAATACAAGCTTTTACTCATCTTTAATATTATCACAGTTTTAAATCGTTGAGTTAATGTCAGGTATAAAAAAACAAAGTAAAATAAATATCCAGTAGCAATACATAGCAGGATCAGTGATGGTCACCGGTTATCGTCATCGATAATTCAATAACCGTCGTTAATCTGTGGCATAAATGATGTTATAACATAGAAATATTTACATTCGTAGTATGAAAGGGTCGGCGTTTAAAGTGTTAAATCTAAAATTACCGGTTGCTCCTGCAGTGTGCCCCATTCGCCATCCCAGTCGTCCTCGCAGAGCGCGCCGAGCGCGGACGTGGCCTGCGCGCTGCCGCTGCTAGGCGGCGACTTGACGCTCCCACCGGTACATGTACCCGTACCTACACGTCATAGTAAACAAACGTCGAATAAAACTTTTTATAAGATTTAAATACACCGGTTGCACACAGTGTATGAAGATTATCCGTGTATAGGCCCCATGTCGGAGGTTCCTTTGAAAAATTTTTGATCAAGTGTTTTCTAAAATATTTGTGTTCGAAGTCGGGTTGTCGAACCCGTAACATCTCCTGGGGATGCCATATGCACTAACGAAACGTGTTGAATTGAGAATTTCAGTAGTTTTCATTGCGATGAAAAAAAACGAAAAGTAAGATTTTTTTTTGTTTTATCAAGTCATGGAGTTCTCCATAGTAATGGTTGAATCAATAATTAATAAAAAAATAATCTTAAAAGTTATATGTGACATATAACTTTAATTAATATCAGAAATTATTTACATTGCTAATTACTAAATGAAGGATAAAACACTCTGCTAGGGAACATGTTAATTATATAAATAAACACTCAGTATGTAATAATTTCTATTAATAATTATTAATGTTATCTTATCCTGTGTCCCAATTCTGTTGTACATCAGAGTTCATATAATAACTAAACGCATACTTATGCATTAAATTTTACGTCATATTTTTTGTTTGTATAATATATATTATACTATAAAGATATCCTATTGAATTATTTTTTGTGTCATTAGCCTCTTTATACTGCCATAACCAGTGGTTCAAAACTTTGGCAAAATTTGTTTAGTTTTATTATTCTAATCATCATTTACAGTTTTTATATGCGACCGGTTACTTTTTTCATAACATTACCGTTGTGCCGCAGACAGCGGTGTGAGGAAAATCATTTTACTTCAATGTTAAATTGAAAGTAAGGTAATACTGATCTCACCAGCGCTGGAGTCAATCTCGCCCCAAGCAGTCATGTCCCAGTGTTCCGGATCATAGTCTGACGCAGACTCGCTGTGTTCCAGTGACGTCATAGAGGTCACCGATGACGTGGTCGTCGACATACTGCTAGATGATGGTTGCTCTTAAAATAGAATTGAAAATGTAATGAATAGCTTACATTATTTATTAGTTTGTAACAATAAAGTACACAGATAAATATTGCATGTGATTATTATATTAATATTTAAGATTTTATAACATAGGACATTAAAATCTTAAATATCGTTGCATTTATAATGACTATACTATTAATGCCAATATTACATTATACCGTACATTTCTACATGTTACTCCTGCTAAGAAATAGTATCTGAAGTACAATACCCAGAACACAAAAACATGGGCATTTTTCAATTGAAATAAAACTTTCAAGATGCATTTGAATTTAAAGTACAAGATTAGCGTAAATATAATTAAAGAAATTTATGAAAAAACAGAAGACATAAGAGATGGACTAAAAAATAAGTTATGAAAGAGAGTGAAGAAAATAATTATTTCCATTGCAGATAAGGTCCCTAATACACATAAGTTAGGGGATCGAGTATAAAAAAAAACTATAATGAGTGATCATATTCAGGTTGAATAATATTTTGTAATTATTGAATTTATGTCATGACGGAAAAATAAAAAAAAACTCATATTAATCTGCGTTCACAGATAGTTTACAGAGAAACAACCTTTTCTTAATATGATATGGATCCAACAGACCGGCCCTGATTGTGTACATTTTTTTTCTTATAAATATGAATATCAATGGTTACATACAAGTAATTTTCAAAGTAATTTACCGACCGGTGTAATGATGTTCAGTGTCGAGATAGCATTGGCAATAGATGCCGATTTGAAGCGTGTTAGTGTTGCGATCTCATAAATACGTATATTTTTATAATATACATTTTAGGTTTTTTATGTACATTTACTATTGATGTATACCAAATAATATACAGTGATTGCTTACCTAACGAGCCGGGTTTAGAGAGTGCGGACTTGGCTGAATGTTGCACGCGAGCGGTGTCCGAGTGCGAGCGGTAGAACTTCGCAGTGACCGCGGTTACCGCCCATCCGGCCCATGTAGCCGCCGCGTTGCTAAGCGACGGAGTCGCAGTGTGCACGTCCGCCTCTGTAGCATACACAAGAAACTACTTATATATATTCTGTACATGTAAATAAATTTTGAGTGTCAGTGTCTGTTAAATTACGATATGTCGCTTACCCATTCCCTCTTTTAAGCTAGGATCGTCCGAGACTTTCTCTAATTTACCGAGGAAACCTTTTATTGTTCTGAAAGCCGCATCACGAACCTGAAATATTGATAGGAATTATAACTGTACTTGGTAGATTGAGAAATTTTGAAACTTAAATGGGAGTTACGATTTACGTTTAAAGGTGACCCTTTAAATTATAACTTAATCACTTAATAAATAGTGACAGATTTTTTATATACAGAGTAAACAAATGAGTAAGCGGTGTACGAAATGGAAAGTGATTACCGTCGCCTATAGACAACCGCAGTTGCGTTGCCGATCTTTAAGAAAGAGGAGGGAGGTGTCCGGCGATTATTGCTAAAATAAAAAAATAACCTGTTTCTCCGGGTCAGCAGTGAGGGGACAGAGCGCTGGCAGAACTCTGTTGGCGACCTCGGCCAGCAGGAAGTACTGCTGTGTGGCTGCGAGCGCGAGTACGCCAGCCTGGCGCGCGGGCGGGAACGCGTCGCGTGTAGCGCGCACAAAAGCAGACACGAGCACTTTCTGCCGGATCTGCGGGTGCAAGTGCGCCGCGATCTTGCCTAAGCAGACCGTCGTATTCGTCCTGGATGATAAACTAATACTTTATGAACCATTTCGGTACGTGTACAGCCGTGATATGAACGCATACAGTCGAGTGTCGACGTTACTTAAGAGCCAAAACTTATATCGTATATCTGCAATAAAAATGTGTACGTAACATGCGAAATTTGTCATAAAAGAAATATCATAATAAAATTATTCATTACAACACTTTCGAATATTTTTAGTAACGATGAACTTAGAAACCAAATATAAAATCCGAGTGCCAGTTGTTGGCATTCAGATTTGTTGCTGATGAGCGCCGTATCGAAGTGGTAAATAGATAATTAGTTTTATATGAACCCAATCCAGAATGGTAGCACGTCGTGTGTGCAGAGCTTTCTTCGTGGCTATGATACTGGTTGCATAGCATGTGTGCGATAATACTTAGTAGAAGTTCTCCGATACAAGAAAATTACGCGTGATTTGTAAGCATTATTCAGTACGATGTTTCGTAAACATTCCTAGCTACGGATACGTTTATATAACGGAAAAAGACTAGAGGTTCCTATAGTGGTAGAAGTGTACCCCTTGGGGACCACGGAACATTATAAAAAAAAAGATTATTAGAATTTATTGTTTAAATTTTGTAGATTGTTGATTGGTACATTATCAGTTTGTTTTTAATCATATTAAGTATATAATACTAAGTACTGTTTTAATAAATACGACATTAAAATAAACTAATTTATTATTATTATCACTCTGAAGTTATGTTTTGGACACAACCGTGAAGGTTTTTAGTAGTATTAGGAATATGACAGAAATGTAGCAGCAGGGTATCAACCGGCTATGGTAGTGTGCAAAATGGTTCCCGTAGTTTCGACTGAAGGCAAAGAAAATGGACACCGTGGGGTTTTAGCCGGTAATAGTCCGGCATAACTCTTCTGCTGCCCTCGCAGTATAGGAGTATCCGATGTAGGATTTCCCCACGAAAAAAGGGGTCTACCGAAAAAAGTAAAACATTGAAAATGGTTAAATAGATAATGAAATGTTTGGAAATATGACTTGACTTTTTATTCCGTCACTTCATTTTAAATACGACACGCACGTAAATATTTAATTTAAAAATACATATACGTTTTTTATTGTAGATCACATCATGAACAGAAATGTGATGTTAATTAAGTGTAAAGTAAATTTAATATATAACTGATATTTACCTAATACCTCCTTGGTCATCTTTGGATTGTAATCTAGCAAAATGTTTCAGGACTTCCACATTTAAGTTGTTATAATTGAGCTTTGAGGCAAGGTGCACTATAGATTTTACAGTCTGCTCTCTTATAATAGCATTTGTGTCTAAAAAGCCGTGTACTACTTGAGGGAATATTTGGTCATTTACCTGGAAAATAAAAAAAATAATAAGTTTTAGTGAGTAGCCACTGAGCTTAATATAACAATCAAATTAGTTCATTTTTAAAGTATATATATTGAATTTATTTTCTAAATATTTAACTGCTTATATGACAGCCACCATCCTTATGCCTTCTAACAAAAAGGTCCCTAGTGAATTTCCAGTGCTAGAGACATAGTGAAGTTTGGATAGTGGCAGTGCATTTATGAATCAGACTGGTTAGATCATGGAGAGTATGCATATCAGCCAGTCATTTATGATATATATGAAAACCAGTGTATTTTAAGTGAGCATGTTTCACCAACGACAGTTATGTTGTCACTTAACATGAGGTGAAATTGTGGTCTAGTGTAAGCTAATAGTAAATAAAAGAAATCCTCACAGTGGAATTCTGAAGGTGCATTATGAACTGGTCAAGTTGCTGCAGCAGGCGTGATCTCGTGGTACGATCGTTTGAAGCAAACAGTTTTACAACACATGGCACTATTTGCTTCTGGTAGTCAACATCGTCCAATAATTTTCCTAACTGAAAAGATTTATGTTAAGGAAAACATGTTAGTTAATGTAACCTTTCTTTATTGACAGCTTCCATAGCATAATGGGTAGTGGCAGGGTTCTACGAACCCACCTGGCTGTTACCCTCAATATCAATCTACCGCCATAACAACATTGCTATGTTCCGGCAGTCATACATGGAAGGGCTTGAAGAATTTTTAATGAACACACTTCACCATCAATAGCCTCTTTTACACTTAACATCTGGCAAAATTTACGTCGAGTGTTAGTTCTTAACCAATAAAAAAATATTATTTGGTGATTCGGAAAATAAAAAAACATTTTCTGAATTACCAAACTGGTATCTCAGAACTAGGGTGCTTTCCTAGCTTTTCTTATATACTATCATCATATAAAATTAAAGCAACGTGAAAACTAACGCTATTTCTATAATATTACTTTAAATACAGAAAATGTTAAATTAAATTGTTACATACTTTAAACATTGGCGCCAAAACCGCGGACCCTGCGTCGCCATAATGAAAAGCAGTCAACAACTGAGGTAGAATCTTGTGGACACAAACAGCTTCAGGAAAATTGTCTAAATGTGAACTGAGAGTAGAGAAAAACTTTCCTTTCTCCACCTTATCTTTTATTTGAATTTCTTCTAGGAACAACATTGTGTCTATTAAATCATTTTTGAAGTATCCACTAAGTTTTCGACATCTGAAAACATGCATGTAAGAACAACTGGATTGTGTTCTAGAAAAAATTAAAAGCCTATTTGAATTTTCCTTAAGAAATTTGTTGTGTTGTGATTCAATAACACAAAAGAGGTATTAATTCAGCGAAAAGTTCTTTTTTATATTGAGAATTTATTGGGTTCCCTTGGTAAATACAACATAGGTGATGGTATTAATTTCACGTCTATTCTATTGCATACCTTTAGGATTAATAGAGATAGTACATTGAAAATAAATTGTACTCACCTGGTTATAATATCAGCTGGGTTTGGTCTAGATGCAGGATTTGCACTAACCAATTCGCAGTACAATGTACAAAGCTGCTTTGGTATGTGATCAACTATTTTTAAAGAGGGTTGGTTCTTTAATGGCCCATTGAATGCCTCCCATATAAGACACCCCAAGCCCCACATATCTGAAGAGCTGAAAATTGACAATATAAAACAATCATCAAAATAAGAAAATATTATCTGTGAAGATACTGTTAACTCATATTATTTTTTGGAGTAGATACCTAAAGATATATTTAAAGAAAATACTCTTCAAAAGAAATAGCCATTCTGGTAAAATAATTGGCAATTAAAAAATGATTTTTGCAACATTATTCATAATCAATGAAGTTTATAGTTTTTAAAATCTCACTCTCTATTTTAAATATTGCATATCCAAATTATAAGGAAGCCTTCCTTATAATTAATTGCATATTGAATGGTATAAGTGTGCTAAAAAGTTTTAAATTTGTTTAATACGACATATCATATTATTTATATGATCATAAAAACAAATAGAGCCGATAAGGCAATGAATTTACCATTTTGTAACAGCTTTCAATTTTGTGGGCTCTTTCTTCTCAGGTGGGTCATATATTTCAAGAGCAGGTAATATTTTTATAGGTATTGGACTAAAATTTTCTTGGCCCTGTGTTGTAAGAAACTCAAACCCTCCAAGTTTCCATTCTCCAGCAGAGGTTACAAATACTGAGTAAAGGCAAACATTGTTGTGTCTTGTGTTGCCATCATTGTTAAAAAACGACAAGGCTCTCTGAAAAATTATTTTATTTCAAACAGGTACAGTGGTTTCCAACTAAAATATTGAACATAATCTTAACTATATAAAAATAGAGTATGATATGCTTAATTAAATAAAAATAGAAGATAGTGCAGTACAGTTACAGGTTTAGCATGTAAGCAAAAGTATTTTCTGAAAATTTTATATTAGGAATACGATCAATAAACTATACCCAGCAGCACAAAAATAATAATAAATTTCTTTTACTGTCAGTTTTCTATTTCTAATGAAATTCTAAAATTTTTCAAGCAGAAATTATGCTCACTAACAATTTATATAAAAAGTAATAGGTGTAAATTAAATTAAAATATTCTTTTTAGAGTTCATTTAAGATTATTCTATACTGACAAATTTTAATTCTTTAAATTTATTATGAAAATAAATTACATTACAAAAATCTCCCACTATTTGTTCTATGACATACAAAAACGTTCTTATAACATTAAAAAATTGTGTTAAAACAAAACAATTTATTTAAAAAGTAAATTAGTTGTTCATATTATCCACGTTTGTTCTTTCCGTAAGAAAATTGTCAAAAGAACGACTTTAAAAATTCTTATTGGCGAGGCACAGTATGGGTGTGTTCTATGCTTTATATCCTCTAATAAGTACAAATTTATGTGAAAATACTCACAGTTATTTGAAAAATACCCCATGCAAGAAACAAATCTTTTTGTTGGCCTTCCAGTTTCATATCCTCTAAATGTGATACTAATGGTTCTACATATTCTGTAGCTACATATAAAAATTTTTCAGTTTCACAACTATCTAAATAATGTAATAAGCTAGGGTGTCTCATAGTTTTCAGCTTTTTAAGTGAAGTCTTAGCTATATCAAATAGAGTCTCTGAGTTTTTCTGAACATCAAACAAGAAAATGGACACCTCATCTTGTGTTCCTCTCTTCTTTCCCTTGTGTAAGGACCATACAGATCTGTCTTCCAAACCTTTAACTGGATCGCTCACTTCGTAAGGAAATTCCTTCGTGGGATCTCTCGAGAAAAACGACCACATATTGCAAATTTAATAGGTATTTACAATTTGTAAATGGTTTCATACAGGTAGTAAAAACCATTTCACGTATATTTCTGTAAATGTAGCCATTGTTAAAATGATATGTGTTAATATTATAAAGCTAAGAAGTATAATATAATACTAAGAAAGCGTTACCATAATTTAATAAAATTATATTCGGTAAGTTTACTACAAAGAGAAAAGACAAGCAAGCACAGATGACTCAAAGATTAATTGTCATGTAAAGCCACAGAATGAAAAATTTTTAGTTTTGTTATACGTTTTTGTACTCAATTACAATTACATAAAAAAATATTGTAAACGATTAAATAATTCTAAAAAGTTCTTAATGAAGAAGAATTAAATATATTATGTATTTTTCAAAATCCCTATCACTGTATTAACGTAATGTTTTTATATTACATTCTATAAAAAAATTGATATATCAAGTAAGGCTCGATTTTGTTTTCTTTACTCTGCGAGTGAATGAAAACAACAAAATTAATTTCTGACATTTATAGACACTTCAGGTTATGAAAACAAAAAAGTTCGAACGAAAATATCTGTAAGTCTTATTGTTATTATCACGATGTCCAAATCAGTTTCTAGATTAAAATCAATGAAGAAAGTGGCTGATAAGGTAAATCACTCTTCAAAGTTACGAACAAATATCCCAGCTGGTATGGCTGCTGCTGGGCCACCTTTAGGGCCTATGCTTGGACAGGTAAAGAAATATAGAAAAAAGTTTTAAATTGGTTTATCATATTTATCTGTGTAAAATTATTTTTCAAAACTTTTCAGCGCAATATCAACATTGCAGCATTCTGTAAGGATTTTAACGAACGCACTTCAAGTATAAAACCGGGCACACCCTTACCTACACGAGTAAAAGTTAATTCTGATCGATCTTATCAACTTATTATTCATCAACCTCCTTCTTCATTTTTTTTAAAGCAAGCTGCTGGTGTTAGTCGTGGTGCTATGTCTCCAGGTAAGGATTTATAAAACTTTATTAAATCTTTGCTTGTAATTATTACTTTGAATTTAATTAATTTTTTTTTGGAACGAAAAGGAAAAAGACATTTTTTAACATTTTAAAAATTAACAGTGAAGGAGACTTGTGGTAAAGTTACATTAAAACATATTTATGAGATTGCAAAGATTAAATCTCAAGATCCCCCTCTAGAATGGAGACCACTGAAAGAAATATGTACAATGCTTATAGCAACTGCTAGGACATGTGGTATTGAAGTTGTAAGAGATCTGGAGGCCAAGGTTTGTTTATATTGATTGTGTAAAAAATCTAAAGAAAGTTTTTAATATTTTTTTCATGAAATTAAGCATACAATAAATAAGTTTAGATTTTAAGATTATTGCAATGTCATTATGTAAATAATATTTTGGAGCATTATTATTATAATGATTAAGGGAATATAAATTATTACTTGTGGCATATCCCTTGATAAAGGGCTGCCAGGTGGCAAGTACCAGTAACATTTTTTTAGGTTAGTGAAAATTTAAATCAGTGATGAGACCAATGTGGTATTAACATTGTAACATTGTTATAGAACTGGTATATCATTTATCTCTCTTTACAAAGGTTCCACATGTTATGTACTTTTATATATCAAAAAGTTATTATTATCATAAAATAATACACATCTTTAATATTTATTATTAGGATTATGGAGAGTTTCTTGAAGAAAGAAAGCAAGCGATTGAAGAACAAAAGAGAATTTTACAAGAGAAGCGTGAAGCGAAAATGTTGAGAACAGCTTAAATAATCTATGATATAATTGTAAATAGATGTGTAGTTATTAAAAAAATACAGTGATGAATTAATTAAACAACATTAATACATATAACATGTTTTTATTCAGAAAATATAAAGTCCTAACGAAATTACAGTTATTATGCATATTTTATTTATGCTACTGGTAGCTTAAAGAACATTGTCTATTAATAATTGTCAAATATAAATTAGTATGTTAGAAGTATGGCAACCAGATTACTCTATCAAACAATTCTAAAATTATAATAAAATGTTAAAAATAAAAATCAACAAAATCAACCACAACTTGAGATAAACATTTTTCAGTTGGAGGAACTGTATTTACAAGCACAATTTATATCATATCTAAGGGAACGAACATTTAACCTCATAATATAATTCTTCTATATATAAGTTATCACAAGGTACAGTCTGTACAATAAATTACAACCCAAATATAAAACGCATTTGTTCTAAAATATACTTTTAGTATCTTCAGTGAAGAAAAATATAATTACATTTTATATGTAAATGTCATAGCCTGTTATAAGTTTTTAAAATTTACTATTTAATTTTATTAGCATAAAACAAAAACTAACTTAACTTACATCTAAAGGTAACAAAAATGCAAGGCCTTTATATTAGGTTTTTTTTTGAATTTATATTACATCATTTGTTGTCAATAGTTATATTAAATGTGATTTCATAATTTATCCAGAAAAGATAAAACTTATGTACTTATTCAAACTAGTTTTTACAAATATTAATTTGTGGACATTTCAGATAAGAATATTTGTACCATAAATAATTATTGTACTTTCAATACTGTTGTATATAATGATCATGAAATGGAATGTATGCTATAGACAATAACTAATGACATATGAAGTTAGATTGATGCCTTATTTTGAATATAGTGTATATATTATTAAAAAAGTTTACTATTTATTTAAATATTTTTGGATAGTTAGCATTTAATTAATATTAATTAAAATGGTGTAACAATATACTTCAATATGCAGTCAAAGTAATTTTCTTGTACAAATAATTGGAGCCCTTGTTTTGGAAATGAAAATACATTAGAAACATTTGTAATTTGAATAACGTCAACAAACATTTGCTATGTGTCCTGAACGTTTAAGTCTAGGCGAAGCTGGCAAAACCTCGGGTAATTCAGTGACCTTGGTAATTGTGAAGTCAGGCAGGTCTGATTCCGTTTCGTCTTTTTGTAGAGGAATCCACACTGTTCCGCCAAGTTCTGCCTTTTTTCCGCCCTGAAAGGAAAAAGCATAACTTCTGATTATTATTTAAAAAATAAAAAATATGCTAAATGTCACTGGCTATGATAATTGATAATTTAATACTATTGAACAATGTCGGCGTACAGAATTATCGCAGAGGCTGAATTTACATTATAATTTTAGGATTTACCCGCCTATTGTATATTTAAAATCATTTTATGTATTGAAATATCAAATTAACCATATTGTTATTAAATTCTGCTTGACTGTGCATAGATAAATATGTTAAGAATGATGCTTCTTTTTGGCAATGGGTTTAAAATTCAGGACAAGGACAGTGGTAAGTGCAAATGATTACCTTAATATCTGTTTCCAATTTATCACCAACCATTATACAGGTTCGGGCTTCTACGTTGAGTAACTTGCAAGCTTCCAGAAAGATGTTCTGGTCGGGCTTCTCCCACGGCAGGTCTCCGGAGACCAGCACGCAGTCAAAGTAGTTGCGCAGATTTAGATGTTCAATCTTCTGCCACTGGGCTCGTGATGGCCCGTTCGTGATCAGACCGAGTAGATAATCCTCCCTGTGCCACATTTATCGACCAGCCTTTTGTTATTTCATGGTGACAACCATGCTGTAATTCAGCATATGATACTACAAGAAACAAATGACCTTGCCACTCTGAAATGAATAGTGGCAAGAACATTTCGGAATGATATAGGTTAGCGCCCATATAATTTAATATGTTTATAAATTATATGCTAAAATCTCTTAACTTAGTGGTGTTGTGTTGACTGTATACAAATATTGTAATGTGGTTTATTCTTGATTATAAGTAGCATCAACATAACACAATCTTAAATTATAACATTTTACAACTGTGGAGGTATTTTGCTAGAAATTTTGTCATAACTTTTAATAAAAAACTCTTTGATAATAACGTCTTAGAAATGTGCCAATATATCTCCATAGTTGCTATGAAATTTTTGAGGCAATCATTATTACCTTCTCCTTGATGTACTTCCTCACATATTTTACAAATACAATTCAATACCTAAGTGTTGCGCACGCGGCGCCCCAAGTTTAGTCACTCCTTGAGCAACAACAGAACTGTTGAAAAACAAGTCATTTATTAGCGACATGCGATTAAAGTCAAACCAAGAAAGTTGTAGATGCATTTATATTTATGTTGTATGAAAATTAGTTCGTTACGTGTCAATATAAAACATATTCGTATATATGTAATGCATACACAACATATTGGTGTTGACTTTCTCATGATATATCAAAATCAATGCCTAGCGCATTGATAACACAGCATTATGTGGCATGCAAATGTCCAATGAAGTTTTTTTTTAAATAAAATGAATCCCTGATGTTGAAACAGCATTCACAAGAATAATGTTAAATTATTGGCATTTAGACTGGTCACCACATAACACCGTGCGTAATTGTGATCAAATTGAGTTCTAAGATGATAAAATCAAGTATGAACTAAATAAAAATTTATATTGAACTATTTATTATCTTAGAACGATACTGATGAGCAGGCAATGTCTTTGATAAAAATAAACCGAAAGTATGACGCTTTTTAAGTAATTTTTCGAAGTGTAAAGAAATTGCCAACCAATGGAAGAGTATGAAGAAATATTTTAATGAAATAAAAACCCCAAAAAACAAAGTCATAAACAGGGCATTAAATATTTCTGCATAACATTAATGTATTCTTACAAGAGATATAAATTCATCCAACATACCGTAATGTTTCTAACAGATGTATAACATCCGAAGTCAATGCTAAGTATTGAAATCTCAATTTTAACCATTCGTCTGATATTTTTTCTGAAAAAAAAAAATGGAAGTATTAATAAGTGTACGAGAATAATTGTTTGAGCGGTTTAACTTTTGGAGATATGTAGGCAAATGACGACTATAGCCATCAAGAATTTTGACTGCAAGAGCTCTCGACTCTCAACAACAACTTGTGAACATCAACTAATATGAATTAAAAGATTGCTGAAACTCGATTCTATATTTCTCTCCGCGTAGTTCATATATCTGTCATATTTTATTGAATATAGAAAAAATGAAAATCA
>DWQX01002439.1:0-21805 GCA_018245475.1 Pharmacophagus antenor | reverse complement strand
ATATATATATATATATATATATACCAACTTAAACGAAATATTTTACTTTTTCAATAAAAATTACATCTTGCTATTCATCATATTCTAGTAACGTACAATCTTTGGTAATTATAAGCGCAAAAGTAGTTTAAGAAATTTTTTTTTCCCGGAAAAACATCATAATAATTTAATCAATTATAAAATGCTGTCAATTACCTGCTTTTTACTGTTCGAATCGGCTTCGACGATTGTGAGATATGGTGTCGGGAAAGTTTCATCCCTGTGTGAGTGACCACCGACTACTACGTCAATATATTGTCCATGTTCACGGGCCAGCGCACTGAAATGTTAGACACCGTGTAACTATATGGACCATTAGGGCAATGTATTAACCTAATTAGAGCCGTCTATAATTGTGTCCATCTTCCCATGCAGATTGTTAAGCTGGATGATTAAGTGAAATTGGCAAATCCTACCAAAAAGATTTTTTTTAATGAATATTTTGATAATATAAAACAGGAAAGTTCTAAATTTCATAAAAAATTATTCCTATTACTTTCGACTTTGAAAATAGTTGCGTCCCGTTACACCAAATAATATAGTTATAATTTATTTATTCTCATAGTAAAAATTATCCTCTTCTTCGTCTCGAAACATTATATTTATTATAAAATATTAATTTTAATTTATGTATTTCATGTTTAAGAGGGTTAAGCCAGTCTTTGTGACACTGCCACTGATATACTAGTTACATTTTTATGAAGGTATTCCAAATTTTACTTTCACTTATAAAAGGTGGAATTTTTACAATTTTGGTTATTATTCAAATACTTACACATCCACTTCATAGCCGCAATGTGATAAAACAACAATAATATCAACTCCCAGTTCTGTTAATCTATTTGCTTCACGATGAGTTGCTTCATGAGGATCGGTGAATTCTACATTGCCAGTAAACGATATGGTCTGCAATAGTAACTGCTTGTTATTAGTTTGCAAGGTATAATAGAGCGGAAGTAGATCCTCCTTATATGAGCGACCACGCTTCACAATTTTTCGGTCACCTAGTCAGTAACATATAAATTGAAATTATGAGGACGATACTCATCATATGATAGCTCACCGTTGATTAAAAGTTGACTTTATCATATTCTAATTAGAGTAGTAAAAAAACTATTGTTAAAATTCATATATTGTTTAATCCATTATGTATCCATTACTTTATTATTGTCGAAGTAAAAAAACGAAAGCCTACATTTTAAATTGACTTCCTTGACGTCACAAACGTGAAACCAACAAAACACTGAAACAGTATAAATATTGCCCTAGAATAAATACAAGTGTTAAAAGTAAGTAAGAAGTCACATGATATTGAGTTCAACGAATTCAAAGTCATGAAATTTTATTTAAAAAAATGGTGGACTCGTTAAAAGTAAAATTTATGAAGCACTGATTTATACATTTTACTTTTAACGAGTGTGAACTTTTTAAAAGCCAATTTACAATATCTCGCAATCAAATGAAATGTTGGTTTCTTTTTTAATAAGTGTAATATTAAAAATGAAATCATCATTTGTGTGTAACTAGGCAATGAAATTGCGGTAAATACTATAAATAATTACATACAATAAAAAAATCGAATTTTAAACACTTTCATCGTCATTACAGTCCAGACATTAGGTTCTCACCACTTATTAAATATGTATATAAACGATAAGCAGCTATTCAATAATAGTTATTTAAAGTAGCAAATATTCGTGACTATTAATTTTTTATTAAATCACGGACGTAAAATAATAATTATTATAATCACTTATACTGTTTTATTACTATGTCCATCATGCGATTTATTTCCATATACTTAGCAAAAATGAACTATGTAAAAATAAAGTCGTGTCAATGTAGTATTTAGAACATTCCTTATGTAACGATTTATAAACATTAACATATAATTATCGTACATTACCTTAGTATCAGGTGTAATAAGACCAATAACTCCTATCTTCCTGCCTTCCCGTTCCAAGATAACATACGGTTCGTAGTGATCTTTCAGTATCGGCTCGTAATAGGAGTCCATGTTAGCAACAACAACTGGCGCATTGAGAGCGGAAATGTAGGGAACAAGACCTTTTGGTCCATCGTCGAAATCGTGATTTCCAATCGTCTGTAATACATCATTTACGCAAAAGTTATCCTTTCCTTTTCTTGACTATTTAAATTAGTGCCTTACCACGATTACGACTGATGAAAAGTGAAGACGTAGTCTGTGATGGTAGATCGTCCGTCTTAAGGAAGCGTTTTCACTCTTCTCTTAAAGACCTCTTTTATTTTTTTTGCCGATTTAATGTACTCATTACGAAGGTCCATTAAAAAATAGCGCATCTTCGACATGATACGATATGATGATGATATGATGATTTTATTGATAGAAAATTTAAAAAACTTAGCAATGAACTGTTTTCAGCGAAGCATCTTAGCTTCGTTAACAAGAATTTACAGACCACTTGAGCCACCAGACATGGGACAGACAAAAAAAAATTTAGGCCAAATTATTCATTATGTATTCATCAAAATACACATAAAAAATACTCATAATCGGTTTATTAACGATTATTTTAAATAGAAGAATGAAGAAAACGAAGTGAGAAGAAGATAAATTTTGCTGTCTGTATTGATATGATTGACATAAATATTCAATACCGACACTATTTTACCAACTTACGTTTACTTTTACGATTAATATGTGTCATAATCTATTACGCTAAACATACAACATTATACAAATGAACGTTGAAAGTTTTTTGAGAGCAACGTATAGTGTTGTATGGAAAAAGGTTTGTATTCATTTATCACTAATTTTGTAATGAAAATGATAAATACTGTGAACTTACATGAGCATCATGAGGCAATAAATTCATAAATTCCTGGGTGACATTCCATTTTAACATAGTATACCAGTACGTGCCTTGGAAGCTGTCACCGGCATTTAATAGAATAGATTGTGGTTTCTTATTCTTCAAGGACATTATGGAGGTGTACAATCGAGGGAAGCCGCCCAGACAAGAGCCGTTATTGAAACGGCATATTGGAGTCACGTCCGTTGTTTCTTCAAATCTTAAAAGCATGATCGCATTTGAAAATTAAAAAGTAAAAGCAATGATTTTCAGATATTTTTAGGTTCATCAAACGCTCTTTGATCTTAAAATTAAAGTTGTTATGTGGATCCACCACCATTTCGTATTCAATTTCTTGTAGTCATGGTGAACTGACAGTTTCTATAGAAACCCTCGTATTTTAAACCAAACAAATAATTATAATTATTTAATTGACATATTGATATATCTAAATCTATTGCATAATTATAATATTTTTCTTTATTTATTAAAAATTAATCGAAAGCGACTACGTAATTATCAAACCTCCCTGCTTATTATTCAAAATCTTTATAACATAGGGAACAGCAAATTCATCAGTTTACTGAGGATATTTTTTTTATAATATAAAGCCTCACGTTGCTGAAAATTCTTACCTAACTAAACGTAATACGTCATTCCCCTAACACTTTTAAGGGTTTAGTACATTACTCATGATACACCTTAAGATCAATCGATGCAACACACTACGGACGAAATATAACACAATACATCCAATAACCTCTCTATTATTTTAAAGATTGTAAGTTCGTCTTAAAGTGAATACAGAGATTTAACCTATTAGGCTCGGCTGAATTTTACGCGGGCCCATTTCTCTGTACTGCTGCGTTCGACAAAAGCAACGTGATGCATTCATACCTCTGACTGACTAATCAACGTCAAAGACCCCGTATAACCCGTCAGTGTGCTCTCTTATATAACGTGATGAAAACAAACAGTTTGAGTCGACGAGTCATTTAGTAGAATAAGCTACTACAGCAGTGGTACTTAGCTTTTTTTTTTATAAGGGGCACTAACGCGTATTTGCAATGACGTAGCGAAAAGCAAACGCATGCTAGTAATGGTGTCGGTGGGCCACGGTAAAAAATTTATTTACAATATAACCTCTATGGTTTTCACGATTTTTTATAAATTAAATTAAACAAGTATGAACGAATTTATAGCGTGCATTTTATCACCATTTCTATCATTTTACTTCATCTATTTACTCAGCGCTCTCTAGGTGTTTCTAAAGGACGCGTATTTCAAAATGACTGAAAATAAAGTAACACTTGGCTGGTCTCCACAAAAGCTGATAGGGTCGTAAGCAACCCACGAATTCACGTCGAGTATAGCTACACGATAGTAACCAGAAGTACGAAGACCGGCACTCCGCGAAACTCGCATATTATCTAATAGGTTAAAACCCGGTGAAATTAACTACTGGCCTAGTAATTGATTATTATACTAGATTAACACGAATATGTCCCTTTATCTTTTTTTTTAATTATTTGTTTTATTATTTTATTTAACAAACCTGGCGTGGAAATCGTTGAAATGAATAATATCTAATTTATATAGCCCTCCGTCGGGTAATACAAAATTGCTAACAAACTGTAAACCGTAAACAAAAACGAACGGAATAACTGTCCAAATAGTATACATTTTTTAAATTTAAATTTCAAATAGTATTAATACAAATTCTTATTAAGGTTGTACACGCGTCTGTCACTATGTTACAACTAAAGGAGGTTGTAAAGACACTTGCGTTGAAACAAAGTTTGTATTTATCAATTAACTCTTTTCAATAATTAAAATGGAAACCTTGTGTATTGATGTATTAAAGTCATCTGTGACCTAAAATGTATTATTACTAGATTTTTCTGTTATCTACAATTATTAACATTGTTACACTATGTGATAGTATTAATTGTAATAACTTTATTACAAATATCAGTACAATCTATTGATAAGTGACAGACTGCCTTATACCAAGCCCTATACCCTAAATAGATCGAAATTTGCTGTATTTTATAATAATTCATATAATGAAATGCAAAGGAAACCGGAATTTTAGCAATTTTTAAGGAAGGGTAAATTTATAATTATTAAAAAAACTCCGATGTATTTAAGATAAAGAAAACAGAGCAAGCTACAACAAAATGACATAAAACTAACTCTAAGTGCCTCTGTGGCCCAGTGTTTTACAGCTTACCTTGCAATTCGGAGGTTCCGAGTTCGATTCCCGGGTCACATAAGTAATGGAATTTGGGTGGAGATTTTTTTTTTTATCTGTTATACGCTACAATTGGCCTCGCCTTCACCTTAATGTTAAGTGATAATGAGGCTATAGATGGTGAAGCGTGTTCGCTCAAAATACATCTGGCTCTCATATGTATTACGGCCGAAACACAGCAATGCTATTATGGCAGCAGATTGACGTTGAGGGTGGTAGCTACCCAGGCGGGTTTGAAAAACTCTACCACCATCCAGACTTCACTACTCCTGTAGCCCGAGAATCGAACCCTGGACCTCCGTGTTAAAAGGCAAGCGGATGAACCACTGTGCCACGGAGGTAGTCAAGGTGTAAGTAATATCAGTGGTGATAAGGTTTTTTGAACCCGCCTAGCTTGCTATCACCTTCAGTATCAATGTACCGCCATAACTACATTGGTTTTTTTTCCAACAGTCATACAGGTGTATTCTTGACAAGAACGCTTCACCATCCACGGCCTTATTGTCACTTAAAATAGAATGAAATTGAAGTTAAGCATTAGCCAATTGCCGATAGAAAAAAAACTACGTAAACGTAGTCATAAGATGATAGTGTACTTGTATTCAAATTCCAAGTTCTAGGAGAGTACATAAAAGTTCCAACGTGAAAATCTATTACATTGGTCGACTATTATTTTTATCATATATTCAACATAAATTTAATCTCGTAGAAAAATACACTTATATCAAACAATAGAATGGCAAGTGCTACCGCAGCAGCTGTTACGGCTTCTAAGCTGTAGTATGTAAACAGTACCGTATATCAGTTCATAGGAGTGTTAATGTCTGAAACTAAACACAAAACCGCCCACCAATAGGCGCTTATAACTTTCCGATTTGAAATAACCTATTTCCAGATGACCCTGCTTCACAGCCACCGAGGCATTGTAATCACAACTAAGTGACTAATTATTTCAATATGATCCTTGCAATGCCAGCAAAATGTATCCTTCTTAACACCAGTCCTATGATATAATATTAGGTGCTAAAGTAACCAGTGAACATCAGTAGAAATACTTTAATGCATTCCTTACTGTACTTTAGTATTTGCACAGGCCTGTCACTTGTCACTTACCATCTATTGCATGTCCTATTTGTCTGTTCACTTCATTACAGTAATATATGTACGTCATCTAGTGGTAAAATGTAAAATAATGAATAGATGAAATGTATTTTATACCTTCCAAAATATCTGAAACGTAAACATTTTATAAGAAATTCAGATTATTATTTATAATAAAACAAAGTTTCACTCTAAAATAACAATTTATTAAATTCACTATTATTTACACACCTGTATGTAATTAGGGAATAACGTAGCTTCTTCTTTTGCAAATATATACAGTGAATTCAGACTGAATTCTCTTTAAACAAATATTCGCTATTATTTTCATATAAACAAAACTAAGGAAATAAAAAGTAAATTATTATCATTACTTAGTATTACAATAGGTAGCCTCTTTTAAATATAACTTTACAATCATTAGTAACTTTGAAGAACAGGAAACATGTTTTTAAAAATAAAACGATAAGATTTAGTTAACATTTTCACAAGTGTTGGTTTCTAGGTTATTTCGCTGACCTATGAGAATACTAGCCGCATTTTAGATATCATCTTAAATACTTATAAAAATAAATGTACAACTCTTTATTTAGACACAAAACCATTATCGAAAACTTTTAGGTTAACATTACAACGAATAAACATATAATAAATTGTAAGAGAATAAGTATTAAAGTAAACTAAGAAATTACAAAATAGGACAGCATAATCTAATCTGTTCTAGTTTTCATATAAAATATTCGTATTATTCTGACACCCAGATCATAAATGATAATTGTTGAAAAAACATTTTACCGCTTTGTTTTTATAACTTACATGTAACACAACACAAGTGAACATTATATTACATGTGGTCTATAATTAAATATCAATTGGGTATTTTAACCCTTTACACTTGACGTCTTTTTCGATTGGATTACACTAATTTTATTACAATCGACTTACAGATCGAATAAAGTTAATTTATATTTATATTAACATTAGAAAATATTATATTTATATGTAATCTCCTTATAATACAACTAGAAAAACAATTGCCACCTCGCATTTCGAGTTGCCGCTCGAAACATTGTGGGGCCTAAGAAGCGACGCTCAAAGGCAATCATATCAAACATGGCTTGCTAGTTACGTGTACGTTATTCTAACAAAGTAACATATCAGTGTATAATTTTAATTCTTCCGTTCGTATTAATATCTATCGGAGAATTTTTATTAATGTACATCTCCAAAATCTTCTCATCTCGTCCAATAATATTGACGTTCTTTTTATTCATGAACATCTGAAACAATTATTATTGATCAATATCTATTTACCATTTATCCTTATTTTATATACATAATAAAATAATTATCATATATACATTTTCAAATTGCAAAATTCACATAAATAACTTTATTTCATATAACTAAAATTCTTATAAAAATAGTTAACTTTTATTATTAAATATCCAAAAAATGTGCTTTAAATTTTCTTAAAAGTTTTAAGATAATTTATGACTAAAATAACTATTGATTAAAATTTCGTAAAAAGTCAAGTCATAAAAAATGTTCATTTCATTAGAGATATTGATTTGCTTGTTCAAGGAAAAATAATTCTATTCATTATGTACATTCTCATTTGACTTTGTAAAATCGTTCTACGTATGATGTAATTTAAAATTGATTATATTAATTCGTGGATAATGTTTTAAAAATTAGTAAAGGACATTTTATGATTAAATTGAAGACAAACCTTGAAGCCATCGCCACCGTCAGCTAAGTAAGATGGCGCCGTCACTTGGTAGTATCGCTCGTCATCCAACGGTTTACCGGAATCGGAAGTTCCAACATTCACCGATATGATTCGCTTACCATCGGGCAGTGACACATTATACGTAACTGTAAGACCTAAATAATAAAATAAAATATATTACTTTTATCTATATTTGATCAAAACATTACATTTAATTTATAAATTCGAAGTTTTCTCCTCACATTTTGTACCAAATTATAATAAACACGTTTTTTTTTTCGAGTGTGATGTGTTTATTTCGGAGTATTTGTAAATTTTTACGACAGTCTTTATGTTATTAACTATTATATTGTATTTTTGTATAATTAACAGTAACAAACATGGTTGGTAATTAATGATTCGGTAAAACATCAAAAATCTGATCTAGAAGTCATACTGCCGAACTCATATCACCTCCAAATGCCTCCGGGAGTGGCCCAATAATTTTGTAATAAGTCACAATATTCGCGATAAAAAAGCGATCATTAGCAATTTTAATTTTACCATTTATTGATTACTGAACAGATTATAAAATAAAAATTAACCTGAAACCTGTAGAACCCATGGACCTTTGAAAGGCTCGTATGCCCATGCTTCACTAACACTCCTTTCTAGAGCCTCTCGAACGTACTTCCCTTGTAATTCAAATGTTTGAATGCGATCATTGAAAGGCAGCAAATCGAATATTGTTCCCTTTGTTACTTCTGTGAAAGGTTATTTGAACAAAAAATCACTTTACAAGTCTTATTAACGCTTTTTATATATCTTTAGACATGCATGGTTCAGTTATATGCGATTTATTATTTCAAATATTATACTAGAATCGTAATTGGTCAGTCATTACCTTCATAAATTCATATACCTTTACACCTAGTTAAAAATTAAATTAATAATTGTATCAATCTACCAAAAATTAAAGACTAGTATAACCATGATATTATTAGATATCGGTTCTTCAAAGATACCCTTCTAAAGACAGTCAAGGTTAATTGGGATTCGTATACGCTAAATCCCCTTGTTAGTCAACCTCGGTAAGTTATGAAGCTCCGGGACATACTACGGAACACACCGGTGCCTCTAAGTAGAACCTACTGCCTACTACTGCAAACCTGGTTCTAAAGAAATGTCGCGCAATTAAAATAAAATATTCGATATAAATAAATAACTAAATAAAAATCAAATCTGTATACTAACGTCCACTTAAAATTGATGATTTTATATTACCACGTTGGATAAATGCCATGTGATCGTAGTCAGATTTCACTTTTGCTTCGGCCTGAAAAAAAACAAATGTGATGTTAAAAAAGAAATACAAAAATCTGAAAATCAGTCTTTCAGGATACGATGCTCATAAACGACACACACAAATATACAGCTACACGGAATTTTCTAGATAAGCGCGATCTCTCATCATAAAGTACATCTTAACCTAGCACCAGGAGGGATCGTGATCAGGCAATAAATAATTTATAAAAAATAAAGAAGTACTCATTAAACTTTTAACACTACTTTTCTGTGTGCGGTTTTGAAAATAAATATCTATTTATATTTTTTTAATTCAAGTGTTTCTTTGCGGAAATCCATGACAGATTAATACTAAAACTACATTTGCTAATTTCCTTTGTTTAATCGTAAATACTACGACCAAAACAGAATTTCAACGCGTTTCGTCACAACACGTGGTAACTTCAGATGTTAAATGTTCAGTTGTTTTGAGGTCGTGTTAGCAAATTATTATTTTAATTTTTGTTTTATTGAATATACTTACATAATCCCTTAATGCGTCGACCAACAAGTCGCCTAATGCACATTCGCCGAAAACGCAATCATCGAATCGCAACGTCCGGACTGACTCTCCTATGGGTACGTTTTCAGCATCATGGACTATTTTCGCATATGGTATCAACTTCTCCTTTATCTTCTGGTCTATAATTTTTTTTAATTTGGTATTATATGTTCAGTCTGATATGGTCAAAATACTGGCACAAAAACAATGCATTACTCCAGTATACACAGGTGATAAAGAGATATTCATGACGGGACATGCTTGACCATCATCGACCTCCTTCCCTTCACTTATCATCGTGTTAAATTAGATTCATTCATTCAAGTCCTTCTCATGAAAAAAAGCATGGTGTATTCGTTCTACATATATTTCATTGCTTTTCAACTAACCTTCCAACTTTCAAAAACTTAAGAATTTACTTATTCTCGATCAATGGCGGTCACCATTTAAAAGTCTGCCAAATACTACAAGCTATAACTTTGCGTTTAATTTTTAGCAGGCGTTTGTTTATTTAAATATTTACAGTGCATAGCTTCTTGCATGATAAATAGATAAATCACTTAAATCTTTGTTATTGTTAATTTAACGTTATCGCATATTATAATTTTAGGTTACGGGTGGATAACTTGTTTACTTAGATAAAGCAACACCAATAACAAAGTTCTTCATAAACATAATTTAGAGTGAAGATTGTGTGTTATTTTATTTCAGAATTATAATTACCTTCGGGTATGGACCTGTTAAGGAATATCGGTCCGCCCTCCCACCTTACATAACGTCCAAGGTAATCAAAGTACACGGTTAAATTGCCCATGTACTTAGTGAAAGCAGAGGCCTGAACAATCAGTACCTATATAAAAACAACACACACGTATAAAACAATATTTTAAATTATCTAATAAATGTTTAATACGATTAATAAACTTTATTCTATTTATAATATGAGCAGAGCCTTTCTCTTTCCGTAAAGCAATGTTTTACCAAGTTGCGTCATAGTTTTTTTAACTAAAATGTCTTACTTGTATGTACTATCAATTTTATATTATTAAAGATTAAAATCAGAATGCATCGCACAATTTTTAAAAATGATAACTGCCCAAATATAGAGTTCATGTTTTCAGTGTTTCGTTTTGATCGGTTTATTCGCATTATAAAAAAAAAGTTGATCATGAAACAACCAATTCTTTTCTTAAGCACTTATATTTTTTATATGAAACGACTCACAAATTCTTTATCAATACCTAATGATAATCTCTGGAATCTGGAAAGTAGTAGACTTTCCGGAACTAAACACTTATCAATAACATAACTATACCATTGACAAATATTAAGCTTTTTGACTCTCTAAACTCAGTGTTTACGAAAAAAATCAATTTAAAAAATCTAGAACAAACATATAAGAATAATAAAATATTGTAACCTCACTTGATGTTTCTTGTCTTCACTCGTTTCTATGAATACAGGGTAAGGTCCAGCGACGATTTCTCCACTGGGTGAGGGACCATTCCATAATAAGGAGTGTGAATGACCTCCTACTATGACGTCGATATACTTTCCGTGTTTGCGTGATATCTCCCTAAAAATATGTTTTAAATTTAAAAATGTTTAAACACCTTACCTTTGAAAGAAAAATGTCTTATAAGTTTTATGACAAATAGTGAAAGATGATCAATATTTAAAAACAACGACTGACATTTCTCACAAATCTGCACGTATTTTCTATATACATATAATAGTTTTTTAAAAGGGTCATTACAGCTGATTACACTCTTTATCAATATAAAATTTTTAATTGCCAATCCAAATTTTTTATCCATTAGTGTAATATAATTGAAATTTTTAAAATTTTTTATGGAAAACTACGTCGTTTTGAATCTCACATAATCAGAGGCAGATAAAACTTATTTAACATGCCCTTTCTGAAATGGTGTTAAAAATTTTAGTATCCTTTTTTTATCGGTTATGACCTAATACTTGACCTCGATTTGACCTGATGTTAAGTAACAATGAAATTCATAGATTAGATGTTTAAGCGTATTCGCACAGAATATTTCTCACTCTCAAATATATCTAGAATATATAGAATTAAATTTGTTATCTCTCAATGACAGGTATTACGAATATTACAATAGTATTGCGTGAAAGATTTTGTTGTAATTCAGGCATGAAAAAATATCATCGTGTAATACTTGCTGAATATCGGATGTGAACTTGATGAATTGGAATAATATATTGACTGGAAATTTATTAACAATTGTACTGTTTTAACGAGTTTTTGCGAGATATTCAATTCTTTGTTCCAAAAGATAAATACACTATGTTATTTTTTATATATTCAGCTACATTGCCAGAAAAATGCTAAATGTTTCAGATATCAAATTCGACTAAAAGACTATAACTGGTTTTTCAGTATGAATACCGTGTAAAAATTGGAATGAATTAAGTAAAGAGCTGTTATTATTATACAAAAAATCACTTCGTTTTATGTATTTGTAATGATAAATGATACATTACGATTACATATACTATAGTTTTTCAATAGGTAAAACAAGTATTATCTTAATATGTAAAGATTATTACAACACAGTTCGTGTTTGTATGACAATATTTTATTGTTCTTGCATCAAATGCCTCAGTTACTCATCGAAGATAAGATTAGACGGATATTTTGTTATATATTTTATCTACAAATTTTTAACTCATTACTTTCATGTTGCTCTTCGCCACGTGTCTGAAGAAATACAATAACATTTTGTACTGCCAATATTTACACACATAGTTTGTTACTTTTAAGATATTTTCTTGTATTCTCTCTTGTTAATGTTCGTACAATATTATTGTTTTGTCCTTTTTTCTTTTCTCTGGCAAGCACTTATATATATTTAATACAATGTATTTGTATATTACTTTACTAGAATATCTTTCCATAAAAAAATAAGTACGATTTGCTCACGTATTTCGAGATTTCTAACAGCGTTATATTTGCTGTGTTACGTAAAATTTAAAAGCTGGCTAACAAAAACTGATAGGTATCATGACCACAGTAATTCGCACCGAAAGAAGAAGAAAAGAAGACAAAAACTGTGCAAAAAAAATAAGAGTCATATTTACAGAAGCGTATGTCTTCATATTATTTAAAGTAAAACGCATATATGTATTTATTTAAGGCAATATTTGCTTACTTGTCAATTTCAAGTCCACAATGTGACAGTATGATAATTATGTCCACTCCTTTGTCAGTCAACAACTTCGTTTCACGCTCAGTAGCCTCTAGAGGGTCGGTGAACACCACTTTACCAGGAGAAGACAATTTCTGAAAACAATTACATACTAACATTTCGTGAGTAGTACTTGAGATGATGTTTTATATTTTACACATTCAACATTTTAAAAAATACCGATCTCATACAAACAAACCGAACTGACACAGACAGATATACAAAGAATATATTTTATATTTATTGTAATAATATTCTGAAATAAATATTATTTTTATTTCTAATTACAATTTCATTTTTATTTCATAAGACAATACTGTAGCAAAGAAATAATTTTTAATTAAGTAAGTATAAAAACGTGGTAATTTCATATTCTTATTTTAAAATATTAAAATTAGAATACACATTTCTAAATAATATAAATTTAAGTGTTATTTATTATTATTAGTAACGTTTACCCGGAAAGTTTTTTTTTTCCGTTTTTGTTAATCTACATTTTTATTTACAAAAAAAAATTAATTGGTGTATCGCTCGAAACAATAGTATACCCGCGATAAATATTATTCAAAAAAACGCCTTCCTATCTTAAAAATAGTTATATTCTTTAAGCAGTTATTTAAGCTACCAAAATCCCTTCATGATTCCGAGTAACCTTTTAAATCGCAATTGCCTTTAATTCCGCTACCAATGACCGCACCTGAGATATTGATCTATTAGTATTATTAAAATTAAAAAGTTAAACTGTAAGTGCTGAAACGAGCGCCGTGTGGATTCATTGTATATTAAACAATTGAATTCCATTACTTTAGTTTGTCTGCAGACTCACGGTGGAGTAATGCGGTATGTAAACACGCGTCCTATAGCTTACTAGCCGTTACCAACCCGCTATTGTGGTATTTTTTTTATTTAATATTAATTTCACTCCAGTGTGTGCAACAATTTTTGAGGCCATCGACTCGAATAACAAAAAGTTTCATTATAATTTGAAGACAGTTTTACCCCTTTATAGGTGGAAATAAAAAAAAACTTTCTTAGAGAATATCTACACACTACAAAGAACACACCTTCCAAATTTCTCAAATCTTCAAATGTCTCCAGGACCAAGGGTTTAGGCTGTGCGTTGATGTACACGTCAGTGAATCAGATAGGACTGAATTTTATATGTGTATAGATTAATCCTAATAATGGGCGTATTCTTTACATATCTTGCTTGAGATCGCTATGCACCCTTCAGTAACAGTTCACAATTATTTCACCAAATTGTTACATATATGCATTGGTACATAAATGAAAATCTATTTATATGACAAAGAATAATTAGTTTTTATATCTTTATGGTCGATTTGGTCTTGTTCAGAAAAAGGATTAATATGTTCTGCAATAACAGATAGAGTTCTTGGAGCTTATTTGCTTGATATTTTATTATATATATATATTTTTGCCTAACATCGAATTCCACGAACCAAGTCTTTACCGGACTAATTTAATTAATATATATGTAACAGTTGTGTGTTTATATTAAGAATAAATGTCAAAACACTGACACATCCTCTTTTTTTATAAATTAAAATTTTTTTATAAAGAGATTACTGCTACCTATCTTACTGATCCAATTAATAAAAGATTTAGTGTTGAAAGAAAAAATTATAAAGTATATAATTTAAACACAAAAATAAAAGTTTACCTTCGTATCAGTCGTTATTAATCCAATAATTCCAATCTTTCTTCCGCCCCGCTTGACTATTACGTGGGGACTGAAGAGTCCCTGTAGGGAAGGCTCTTCACTGACGTCCATATTAGCAGCAACTACAGGTGCCTTGAGCGCTTTGAAATATGGTGCTAATCCTTGAGGGCCATCGTCGAACTCATGATTTCCTACCGCCTGTGAAAATAGAGTTACATTTATGTATTCTTTTTCACTCAGATCTTTTGTTATTATTTCAGCAAACCCATCTCTAGCCTGATCAGCCCTATGCCACCTGCGGGGAAATATTGCCAGCAATCTTTACTAGATCCTATTCCCATTTGAGGCAGTGTTTCTACGTTTTACCGACACATGGTCTCCACTCGACTAAGTTTTTGTTGTTCAAATTTAACGCTGTGTAATATTTCTACATACTACCATGTATACAGTCTTAAGGCAGGAAAAACGGAGCCCTACCATGTAATCTAATCTAACATAACCGTAAATTCTCAAGAACAGATAGATTTTTTTTCTACTCTATAATTTCAATAAGCAAATTACCCAAAATAAACACTGCTAAAGATGCTCTACATCGGACAGTACTGTAACATCCTTTCTGTTATAGAAAATAAATAAATTAGCTAATCAGGTTGTTTCCAAAATGTTTAAAATGAACTTCTAAGAAAAAGGTTTTCCTTAATTGTTCATGGCAATTTATATCTGTAATTTCATGCATGAGTGTTTTTTTTATATTTTTCATGTGACTAAATCTTAGAATATATACTTTTGCTTATTACACCTATTGCGGACGTACATATGTCTACTCTCAACTTCGACGTTACAACCAACCCTTCTTTCGTTTTATATTTGTTCTCCGGCAATATAGCAAGGAATCATAAATTCTGTTTACTGTTTTCATTTACGTATCAATATACACTTTCGCTGAAGAAACTTAAATATATAATTAACCTATCCAGGAACCAATACTTCGTGCTCCTGTTAATTGGACGTCCGCAGAGGGTTAATAGTTTTAAGAACTTTATAAAGTTAGTATGAAAATAAAAACTAAATTTGAATTTGATTACAATTTGGAATAAATGAATTAATGGATTGAAAACATTTAGGTATTTGCATAAATAGTAATTACTGTGTCGTTTCCTATTTTTATGCGGGACCTCCAATGTGCTAAAAATTCGACCGGAAACACTAAAATCTCCGTGATAAGTAAAAGTCGATAGTACAAGTTTCGATCGACAAAACATTTTTTTAATTACAGTTTAGAAACGGAAGTGTTATAACTACATGGATAATAAAATTAAGGTTATCACTGAAACAAATAATCATTCATTTAAAATCCACTCAACTTCTAAGGATACGGAGTCTTCACATCACTGACTACAAACTGTAATAGATAACTGAAACTGAGAACTTTCTTTAAAATACTAACATGCGCGTCATGGGGTAACAGGTTCATGAACTCTTGTGTGATGTTCCATTTAAGAAGAGTGTACCAATAAGTTCCCTGGAAGCTGTCGCCCGCATTGAGCAGCAAAGAATTCGGTTTTTGACGCTTCAGCTCCATTATCTCACTGTAGAGACGGGGGAATCCTCCCAAACAGGAACCGTTGTTGAAGTGGCACGTCGGCATATCCACAGAAGTCTCTTCATACCTTTAAACGGAGAGTTTTTTTAATGCTAGTTTTACGGGATCCCATCTTTTTGACGGAACAACGATCGAAATAACGTTCTGTAAATGCGACGTTTTTAATTTTTTTATTGTTTCTGGCAACATTGCTTTAAATTTTTTGTTTGCATGAAATTAAGGAATAATCAGGCAGCAAATTATGGCAAGCTAGAAAAAAATGTAATGCTTATTTTTTTTCGTACCTATAACACATACGAAACTTAATATTTATACCAAATAAAACGAAATATACACATAATAAATCACAGTTGATGAATAATAGAGTTATAAACCGAGTCTGAAAGGTTAATAGAAATAGAATTCTTGAGGCAGAAATAATATCTTTTATTTTTGCTCATAACAAACTTTCGTACTAAAAACAGGCTTTCCTTAGCTATAGACATTTTACAGGAAAAAAGTTTTTTTTCTGTACTTCATTGCGTTAAGAATAAACATGACTTGCTAAATTTTAGCATAATCTAGAGTAGAGATTTAGCATAATTAGAGATTCTAGATCTAAGCGTACCAATGTTGCACGTTAAAAAAATCTTTTTATAAAGCCCCCAGCAATTCCTACCACAAAGATAATAGAATCTTTTTATATAAGACCGGTCATGACTATCATTTAATTTACATTGATTTGTCGTATTTTTATAGTCTTTAAAATTTAATTGAAACTAGCATCAACGGCTGAGAAATGAAGAGGTCAATAATATCTCACATTCCCAATATTTCAAAACAATATGAAAAATAAATTTAAAAGGCAATCTTATAAGGGTACGCGTGATAAGTGATCACCACATCACATGGACAGCAGTAAAACCTGAGGAATCGCCCTTGTATTTAAAGACTTCTGAAAGAGAATAGGCTTTTTTCTTGATGGTCAACCAGTCATATTCTACGATTTGAAAATATCGCAATCGCAACTGATATAAATAAGACTTAAGGAATACTTACATTAATTGCGCTATGTTGCATGGCTCATAGGTTTCAAGAAACACTGTGTCACTTGAGTGTACAGATTAAAAAAAAACTAACAGCACAATTATGAGTATATTATTTGGAATGTACTCATTCTTAATATCATACTTAATATAAGTTACGAAGTCAAAGAAATAAACAATGTAAGAAAATGTAATACTTGTTCAAACACACTGTTATCAGTTACATATATCCCACGTTTGCCAATTGCTTGTATTAGCCAATCATAACAATTGTTAGTAACAACGATAAGCAAAGGACAGAACTGTATTTAACACATAGTTTATCAGACACTTTGTCGTACTTCATTTATGTATTATTCAAAACGTACCGTGGATTGCTCGTCCTTTTTATGGTATCGGGTGGAAAATTTTTGGAAGTTTCATATATTTTATTTCGTTATTTTAAGAATCCCCCGACAGTTATAACATTATCTACACAAACAGAAACTCACAAAATAAACATGTTACTTCTAGACATTTAATTATTACAGACACACTGCATTTTAAACAAAATAAAATGTGATGACAAAATATAAAACCTTAGTATAGTTCAGCGTTATGAAATTGCACATAGTCAGAAAGGATATTTATATCTCTGAATACTACTTTCTAAATTATTACTTAAAATACGGTTACAAAAGATGCTGGCATTTTTCTTTTTAACTACCTCCATCATACAATGGTTTACCGCTTGCCTTACAACACGGTTCAAATCAGGTTCCATTCCGGGGTTACATAAGTAATGAAATTTGGATACCGCCCTCAATGTCAATTTGCGCCTTAACAGCATTGCCGTGTTCTGGCAAAACAGACCTATGATGGCCAAAGTATTCCGCGCGAGCACGCTCCACCATCTATGACTTCATTGTCCTTATCATCATATGAAATTAAAGTCTAATGTTATCTTACTGCCTATAACAAAACGTTACGCACATCTGATGGTAAGCGATATGCCAATTCACAACGATATAGTGATGTCTACGTGTTCATTCAGTATCTTCTCATTTCGTAAGAGGAAATGTTAATAATAATTAATATAACTACATAATGTCAATAATTATATCGCCTTTCGAAACGTAACTCAGTAAAGGCACGCATGGTCTCCAGAGAGTTAGTAACAGTAGACATAAGATACAACATTCCAAGAGTTGATTTTTGCGCTTATAATGGAAAAAATAAGACAATATTTTTGATTAAGTAATCAAATGATTAGGTAATCAAAACACCCTATTACTCAACTATTTATTTTATTATGGATGGGTTTGAATTAAGTGACTGGGTTAATGCAGCCCTGACTCATTGTAATTCGCCACTTCCTATTATTCGACGGTATAAAATAGCGTTTAGGTTTCTAAATATTCAGAACCTATTCATACTCTGTTATACTTCAGTTGACATCTGCAATCTTTATACTAAGCTATAATGCGCATAAATACTACAAATGAAAAGAACTTACCCAACGAGATATTTTATATTAGATACCTCGATATTAGATAAACAACGTCATATGCCCCTAGTCATGTAGAGTATGGATAATTTCGTAGACCTAATTTTATCAGAATCATAGCTCATATATGTTATACTTTACAGACTTAAACCCGTCACTGATTTAACAGTGAACCGTGCTTTATAATGGAAAATAAATACATTGCATATGTAAATGTATTAAGTAAATTTGTGTTATAACATGGGACTATAATAATAAATATAATTACAAATATTAAATGAAATGTAAATATTTTAATATAATTTTTAATTATTGCGCGTTTTAAAGCTGATAAAAAATTAAACTTATTAAATCGTTAATAAAACAATATACAATTCATACCTTGCGTGAAAGTCGTTATAGTGTATTATGTCCAATTCGTACAGTCCTTCGAATGGTAACGCGAAACCCTCGCACAAATTGACTGTCGCTATGCACACCACAAGCAATCCTAACATCGAGATTGACATTTTGCCCGTCATTTGAAATGAACCCGCTTGAATGTGCGTCCTCCGGCGCCCGTGCCCGGCGGTTAACTGGCGTGAGACGTTTGAATATTACGGATAAATTACAATCGGCGAGTAACGAAGTAACAAACGGTCAAGGCTGCTTCTCTTTCCATAGTACTCGATTACTTATTATTGCGCGAGTAATGACGATACTCTCCAATTTTCATCATTTATCTGTGTTGCTATTAAAGTGAAAATTATGAGCATAATTCACTCGATCATTATCATACATCATACCGTTGTGAAAAATGACCATCTCGAACATGGATAAGACAATATACCAGTAAACTGTTAGTTCTGATTAAAATGCAGTGCAATCTAAAAAAAATGCAATTAAGACTTTTGTCTCGTCTAGAGCGTACTACAATTATTTAAACTGGATCCCACTTATTTATTTAATTTTCAACCACCACTATAACTGAAAATCGTAGTATCATAACTGTTATGACAAGGGGCATTCTTACATAACTAACTACTACAACCAGCCTCAATTGTACCTAATATTAAGTCATAATAAGGCCGTAGATGGGTATGCGAGCCCGTCCAGAATACTCTGGCTTTCTTAGTATGACTTCAGTACACACAAAAATTCAGTTATGGCGGCAGATTAATAAAATGTGGGTAAAACTCCTCTAGCGGGTTCGAAAAATAGATCGAACCATAGATTTCCGTATCCGCTGCGCCTCCAGTGCAAAAATATACTAAATTGATACATACGATTGACATTTATAATAATTAAAATAACTTATTTTAAAGCAGCTAAAAAGGAGATTACAAAAAGCCAACTATTTTATTATCATCTTATAATTATCATAATTAAAAATTTATATTGGTGTTAACGACATACGATACATACGACAAGTTTCTCTATTTTAAATTAATTACAGCATACATGTGAAACTACCACACTATAATTCAAATTAAATGGTATTATTTGTATGCATATTAAATTAATATAATATAAATACAACAGGCATTTTATTTGTTATTATTTTGCGCTTGTAATTTGATAATGCGGCGATAGATTAGACTTAACACATACTGCCGATCAAAAGTTTGATACTACTATAATAAAATAAAAACAAATAAAACTTAATATACTTAAAAGATAACGAAGAGAGTTTAATTGAAATATTAATACACTAAATAAAAAATCTAAAAAATTAAAATGTATTAACTATAGAAGAAATAAAAAAGAAATGTTGAGAAATGTTAAAACTGATTTTTCAATAAAATATTTCAATTTTCACTTAATTACTTTTCACCAATAACAAAATACATGCAATCAATTTATTTACTGTCACTTGCGAACTATTTTTCCAGCTTCCTTACAAATTATTCCAGATAGCCTAATGTGAAGAACATTGCTCCCGTATATTTCTATCAAACTCTTCCCTCAAAAACTTTACAGGGTTTACAACAGGTCTTTGTTTCGGTCATACCATGTTTACCCTTTTTGTCTGTTTCGTTTTTAAATAGCCTATACACAATTTTGATCTGTGCCTTATAAAATTGTCTTGCTAAAAATGAATGCTTGGCCGTTTAAATTTAATGCAATGGGAACGGCATTTTTCTCCAAAAAATTACTTTATATTGTATAAAAGTATTTTATATTTTCATTATTCCTTCAATTTCAGATAGATCTTCAGAGAGCTAGCATGAGAAACAACTAACAGAACTGTCACGATATTGGGATCACCCACTGTGGCATATATTTTTCTTCAGCAGAACGTCAACTCTTCGTCAAACACTAAACTCTTCTCAAACCAAATAAATAAAATATGGATTCATCAGTCCAAAGCACTTCTTTAAAATCTTTTGTCCAGTCTCGGTGGGCAATGGCCTATTGCATCCAATCTATCTAATATTGTAACTTTGAAAGCGGTTTTCCGACAGAATTGCGACCAAACAACTGAGTCTCGCAATCGTCTCTAAATTGTTGTCACAGATATTGGTTTTGTTTGTGATTTATTCAATTCAACGCGCACTGGGGCTGTTAAGCATCTATTCCGATTATTGGTAAACACAATAAAGTTATTCTCCCTAGAACTGGTAGCTCTCGGTCTTCCAGAGCTTGTCCGTTCTTGATAACTACCAGTTTTCTTGTAAGATACAATAGCATAGAATAAAATACAATGAACACAAGTCTTCAGTAAATATAACTCCACGTTCAGATTTTCCTTCGTTATGAAGAGCAATGACTGCAGATCGTATTTCAATACTAATTTTGCTAACTTTTAACATTTTACACGCATCTTCCTTAGCGTAACAACGAATGCGAAATAGACTTATTCATGTACAATTTTATAAACAATAAAAATAAATAAGCCTAAAAATTCGCAGACTTAAAACGAACAACAGCTAAATTTTATTTTGTTTGTTGTATTGATAAGGTTATATTAGTAACAATCAACAACCATATTAGTTATTTTTCGGCAAACATTGATGTTTTCAAA
>DWQX01002438.1:0-21812 GCA_018245475.1 Pharmacophagus antenor | reverse complement strand
CTTCTTGTTTTCACAAAGAAAATTGTGTGAAGTCACAATTTCTAGCGTCTATTGTATCTGAAAACAAATTTTTGCGTTCCTATTGAGTCATAGATAGTGATGCTTGCATTTTACGATTTTCTGCTAAAATCGGAATAGCTGTATCTCAGCGGGCGTTATATTGAATTTTTCGAACTAGATGACAGTTCAATATGTTCGTAGTATATTGTATTGTGCGTTACAGGTAATAGAATATAGCCCATGACGAACGGTATGTATTTCTTCTTTGGTTAAGAACAAAATGGTAAGTTGTCTTGAATTGTTTGAGATTTTTTATTCGACAAAACTCATGTTAATTGTCTATAATTCTAAAATATACTTTAAAGTTTCTTCGTTTTAATACCATTACATAAACGTAGCCTATCTATGAAACTAGGCTTAAGCCATGCGTAATGCGACATTTTTTCAATGACATTAATAATATTAAGAATAAAAAATTGGTTTATTAAGTTTTAACAAATAAAAAAATCTTGTAATGTGCACTTAATGTTTATTTTTATTTACATTTAAACTGTGATATTGCTATACAAAGTAATAATTAGTGCGAATTTATAACGGGTAGAAATGTCGTTATAATTTTTCTTACATTTAATATTGAACAAAGGAGGTACGAGCTTGAAGTGATTAGTTTGCTAACAGTGGTCATTGAAGCCCGGCAAGGCGTCGACCAATACCCATGCGGTAGCGCTACGAAAGCTGTAGTGCCACTTAACGTCGTAGACGGGCCACTCGGCGGGTTCCGAGAGGTGCTCGAGTCTTTCACATTAGAACACAAGTGTGTAATATGTATGAAACAATACACCTAGTAAGCAGTATCAATATCAGACATATATATCAAAATCAGTAAGCAATATCAGACATAACAAAGAACTTTCTAATAACGTAAACAGTTACTAATATTATTTCGCTTATAAGAGCTTACACCCGCACACCAGACAAAATTTTCGTACTCCTCAGTAATTTCGCAGTTTGATAATTTATTTATAAAAAATAATCGAATTTGATGTCTAGAAAAAAAACTCTTATTTTTAAAAAATATATTTATGAAGGTCCTATCGTAGATTTATTATTTTAAAATCTTATTTTATACATTATAATTATGAAGAGATTTATTACATCGCTTATAGAATTAATATTAATTAATAACCAACTCTTTTACGTCTTATTTATTTCATTTCTATCCATATATGTTAGGCAATTAATTTATAAGTAAGCATTGCAAATTATTGCGGCTTTCTCTGAAATAATACACTTTCGTAAAATAGGTTAAAAAATACGAATATTATAATAAAGAAACAATTTATTTTCATTTCACTGTGAATAACTATCCGATGTAAATCTCAAGTTATCTTTTCACAGTATAACGTATTTATCAAAATCAGCTTTTATTTATTGAGAGTAGGTTATATTTTCGGGCCTAATATAACAAAATATCATGTAAATATATAATTTACTGAGATAAATTTCTTTACCTCCTTTTTTATAATAGCACAGAATCGTGTTAAAAAAATAGACTGACTGGCTGATTCAAATCCAAACAAAGAAGGTCTGATCGATAATAAACGATTATAAGTGATTGTATGATAGATATATCGTTTAAGAACACACTCGATTCAGCCGTTTTTAAAATCGATATAAGCTTCTTGTAGTTTCGATTCCAGAGACTTATAACAGATGATATAATACATGTGCTTATAGTCGGAAAACCTGTTTGGATCTATTTTCTTTCTCTTTCGTGATGATATAAAAGGGAATAGAAAATTTTTTAAGCACTACAAGTTTAAACCTCATTTTTAGAGAAACTTTTATTTATTTAGGCTGGCGACGTAAAGTGTAGAGGAGTTTTCTGTGACGAGCTGAGCTAGGACGTGTCTAGAATAATTCGCGGGGTCAGAATAAGTGGCCCTTAGTCACGTCGACGCAACACAACCACATGCCGCAAATATTTCAAGAGCGCCCCGTTTTTCTATAATAATGGCGTACTTTTTCACTTTCATTAAAACCACGTATTATTTTTAAGTAATAATTCTTTTTAACAATACATCTAACCAACTATAAATAGAAACTAAAAGAAAAAAAAACGCAAAATTTTAATAGAATTTGCTATCGGGTACAATCTACGTTTTCTATATTAAATTTAAAAATTCTTGAAGTAGTAAATTTAAGATATACATTTTTTATTAAAATGTAGAACATAATTTTACAACGTTTCAATAAAAATTACCAAGATCAAAAACTACCTACTTTATTTTCCCTTACGGTTTACTAAAACGATATTTTATTTTTTATTCATCAAAACAACAACAAAAACAATCATCAAAATCAGTCCACTCAGTAAAAAGTTATGCGGGATCATACATAAAAGAAAAGAAACAAGAAAAGCGAATTTAGAACCTCGTTTTTGACGTTGCTTAACTTGATAGAAACAACGAAAAGTCAGAATTATGATGAAGATGAATAAAGATTTTTAAAATTCTATTTATATTTGCAATACACATTAACGAAAAAAATAAATAGTGAAAGAGCACTAAATTAATAGAAAGCCAATAAAATAAAGAGCTGTGTCGATGGAACATAGTACGGACGCACTAACTGAATTTCGCAGCCATGAGTGTCTACCTGAATTTATTGCGAAAATGGCACAAGTAATGGAAAATGCGGTGAATATGTTAGTAAGTGTGTTTTTCTCTTGCATTTTTCGACATAAAAGAGTTATGTTACAGCCAGAGTATTAAGAGCCAACACGCTTCACCATGTATGGACACAATCTCACTTAACATCATGTGAAAATGATATCGTGCGTTTGTTTTTAGTTTAATTTTGAAATTATTTCGAAAGTCTATAATTATTTACACACATATACATTACAAGTCATAAACATAAATGGAAATTATATACAAATCTCTTATTTGTTTAAAAAAATCTTTCAAGTAATGCTACTATTGCAAATATGACAAATTTGGCGAACATAGGTAAAAAATATTTAATATAATATTTAACAGCATTATAACTTTGCCCCATTAGAAGTTCACTTTTTAATACTAAGCAAATGTGGGTAAGACTGTACCAAAATACGCCTTTGTTTAATTCCTATCAATACCATCTTTCACAAAGAACTAACTGCTGCTGCTGCTGGATTCGGCGAAATTTGCGCTGTTAGTCTTTTTGATGACTATTACAGCTTCATTGAAACTGGCCCACGGATCTGGTGATCCGTGAGCTCTCAATCAAAGAAATAATCCATAATGTTTTAAATTTATCCACATAAATATTTTTTAAAAACTTCACTTATGCAAGTTTATTTTATTTACATGTAGTAAAAACCTTATAAATACGGAGGAAAAGTTATCACTATTAAAAAATAAATGCAACTATAAATCGAATTTCTTCACTAAAACTTATTTAAACATATAATCACTTTTAATCGTTGATTATTATTGAAGAAAGAAGTAAAATACCTGTAGTAAGATAAATCTGTAAAAATCATTGCTTTAATATACAACACAAAGCTAAATGGTAGATTTAAGTAAAAAACAAAACAATATCCCTTCGCAGGCAACCATGACACGTTTGACGATGAAAACAGCTGACAGTGTATCGAAGTTGTTTTTTACTGAAACGAAACTAATGGCTGAAATAGTTTCCAGTTATTTTCAGCATCAATTTTGTTACGTTTATTTTCAGCATCAGTTTTACTGTTTTGTTTCACTTTGAAATGTAATTTGCATTGCTTCACAGGCGACATTACACTAGTGAAATCGCAAATGTTTTGTTCTAATTAATTCAGTTAATTATGCATTTGTTTATTTACATAACAAAGTTATAAGCCCACTCAAATTATATGGTATTTTAAAATGAAACATGATTAAAAATAATATTTCATCGGGAATCCTTTGTAAAGAAAATAAAGCATTGTTAATTAGTAGATGCACAAATAAAATTTCAATTAACCACTCGGTTTTTCTACATTAATCCAATGGCAGTTTCATGAAAGGGATCTCATACTTATACAATATTTTTTTTATAACAGAGAGCTTTGTGTCTCAATGCGAAAGTTAAGGTGACAATACATAAAAATGTCAAACAAATTTTTCTAATACTATTAATATTTTTAAACTATTTATCCATTAAACCGTATTTTGTATTTTATGATATAATTTTTTATTTTAGCATTATCAATTCATTATTTATACAATTGAAATATATTAAATATTAAAAAAAAAACAACAACAAGTTGCTGTAAAAATTCATGTAAGCAAATATCAAATAATATACATATATCAACAAATTATATAGCCAAAATATGAGTAACAAACTTTTTAAATATCCGATAATTTCACCGTAGTCATTTCCAAACTTTTGAAACAGTTCTTAAAGAGGCCATATAATTTTGTAACTGATAACACATTGTTATTACAAAACTCGGTCGAAGAGGAAACTCTTGATTTCGTAAGAGAAGTAGCTACTGATTTTTGCGTAGCAATTTCCGACGGACAGATTGCTATAGCAATAACCAAACTTAAAAGAGATGAGCTGCATAAAATTAATAAAGAATTAATTACAAATGATAATCATTTTATAAAATAGAATAAAGGCTTTTAATAATGTTTAAATAACCTAATAATTTCTCCGAATAACATCGCTTATGCTAAATACTATTAGAGCCATAGAATTATTGACGTTAAACTTATCATACTCGGCTGCTCTTATTTCGTATTTAATATAAAAGCACGAAACAACCTATAACCAATAAAAAAAAATTAAAATAGTAAATGAACATTGAAATACATTTATTTATTTTTCTCTAACGCAATGGCGTATTTATACGATATTATCATTGTGTTAAATACAGACTTAAGCTATACAAGAGTATAACACTGTTTCTTTTAGATAATAGAAAACAAAGAGAACAAGAGTGAATTTTCTGTTAACTATAATACAATGCTATCTATCACTCCGAGTTCATTCTGAGAAACTGCGACGTTAAAATTTCTCCATTAACTTTCCAAGGTCTAGTCAATTGCGGAATAAGTTTTACTAACGTAGTTATATATCTGAAATACTTTTCAAAATCACTTCTGTATAATGAAAATACTACTTAGCACTTGACTTTTTTTTTCAGATGATATCGAACCTGTCTAGTGTATTAGGCCTATGTTCAGCTGTAAATATAATGATGACAATTTGAGTACCTCTTAATAACTCGTGACTAGTAAATTCTTATATTCCATTAAAAATTTAATATTGTATTTATAGTTTTAATGTTTTTTCGCAGGAAGATTTTTTAGGTAGATAATTGGACTGCTTTTATTCCTCCCGTTGTATTTGATGGTTAGCGACAAAATAGTCGTAGTTTCATTTTGAATCCTTGAGAATAATGTTGGTTTTTCCTTAAGTCGGGTACAAACATTCACTATGTCTTCCATCCCATACAAACTTCATTTCAATATAAAATTTATATCAATATAAATTAATCTTAAAATATATTACATAGAGCGTCATTAACTTTAACTCAATAGATACAAAGGCCAGTTTGCCCTGTGAAATATAATATTCAACGAAACGTAAGGTTAAAGGCTGACTAATTGCGTTATCACCGGTGTCAGCTGATTGGCACTGGCTTATATGGCCTGGAGTATCTGATTTCGCGTTGCCGTGGCATTTCAAAGAGATTGCTTGGCAACGCAATTTTAATATCAGCATAGCTGAGATTATTACTAGTTTAAATTATTACTATTTTTTTAACCGTTTGAGCGCGGCATAGCGCGCTTTGTTTATCCTATGCCAAAAATGCAGAGAGCCGCCATTGTGCTTCTCTTATGTAGTCAGGAACGCGGACAAGCGTGACCAAGTTGCTGTTCAAAACGATTATACGCATGTTTATTATAATTTTTATTACTTTAATTTTTTTTTATAATATAACAATAAAAAAACACTCATATAATAACTGACAACACAAACCATTCTAGTTATAAAATCAAGTAAAATAACTACGCATTACGTTCCGCTATTTTAAGATATGCATACGAAAAATTTCCGCACTCAAACGGTTAATATATAAATTGGTATGAAATCGTTCTACAATTCTACCAACATCATTAATTTCACTTCCACTTTAATTTTTTAGATAATTTAACAAAAGCCGTTTGAATGTAAATAAAGAGACAGAGTCAAACTCGCACTGTGATGGATTCCATACCGTAACGCCAATAAAATCTAGTTTCTTGTAATTCTCTAGTTCTTTCATTTTTATTATCTTTGTAGCGGCAGCAAAAATCACAATATGTTAAAATATCAACTTTCTGTACAAGACATGAGATAGAACCCGCTGACACAAACAGCCGAATGGCGGCGGCTTAGTAATAGGGTTCCTTTTGTCACCGCTTGGGTACAGAACCCTAGAAAAGATATTTGCTGAAATTTGCTCAGCGCACTAATCTGCGTCAAAGTACTCGCAGAAATTCTTTCATATTGCCGGGATGAGCTGTAAAGAACAAAAAGGCTTTTTCGATTCATCGTGTAACACCTCCTGATGAAACCGGCACAAAGCTAAATTCGCTCTAAAGCAATGTGATATGAAATGAATGGTGTATTACACATTGAAGGATCCCAGAAGTATATTTCCATCATTTATTTAACTAACTAAAAATTATCACTTATTTACTAACATTGACTCTTATTTTAGTAAAAAAAAAAATTTTATTATTTAATAAAAAGTAGTACTTAGCAATTTCTTTTAAACAAAAAGTTGAATCGACCACGAATACAAACTGAAATAATAAAGATACAATTTCCCTTTTTCATATTTATGTAGGAAACGCAACGTAGAAGTGAGTGAAAGGGATGAATATATAAAGATTTTTTTTTTATTTATTTTATATACACGAACACACAATGTAACAAAATAAATACAAAAACGCAGCAAAAACCACAGTGAGATGGCGAAATACGATTGAAGACGTGAGGAATACTAAACTATTTACTTATAAAGAAGCATATTTATTCACCTTGAGCAATTATCATATTTATGCTACAAACTTACTGGCTTCTTTATATTTAAGCTAAGAGCGACGTGTCAAATTGAGAGCAACCATTTTGTCTTCGATTAAAAATAGAAAAATTATTATCTGAATGTATAGATTGAATAATCCTCCACTGCGACGGACAGATGTCTGGGCGACAATCAGGTCAAGAATTACCTTTGACAACAGTTCCTTTTTCCGATAATTTACTACCTTTAGGTTAGATTGTTACCAAATTTAATTAACATACGATTAACTATAAAGATGTAACAAAATATAATTTGAAAATATATTCCTTCTATAAAAAAAGATTTGCGTTTCTTCGTTTAAAAATATAAATGATTTAATCAAAGTAACGGGTGTTAGAGGTGCAAAATGTAATGAAATAATTTAATTTAAACGAATAAATTCCTTAGAAATATGTTTTATTTATCATTTAAATTATTATTACGTTTACCTTTATAAATCTAAACTCGAATTCACCTGATGTTAAGTGAGAATGAGGCCTTAGTTGGTGAAGCGTGTTATCTCAAAATACTTCTGGCTTTCACAAGTGTGACAGTGGGAACACAGCAAAACCGTTACAGCACCAGATTGACATTGAGAGCCGTAGTCAGCGAGGTTCGAAAAACCGTTCCACCATCCAGACCACCACTTTTATGGCCCGGGAATCAAATCCCAAACCTCCGCGTTATAAGGCCTATACCACTACACCGCGGAGATAGTCAAAACTTCTTAAAAATAGTCAAGACTTATTAACAATACTCTCTGCAAATAAGTAACCACAAATAGCTCTGATAACTCTTTAACATCTGGATTATTTTCTATTCGTTGCAAATTATTAACAAGAATAGAGGCCGTACTTTGTTTTTGTACTGTGTTTTTGTGGTGAATTGAAACTAAACAATTCTAGCGCGTTACTGTTCATTATATTTACCACTTTCTTAGAAAACCCACAGCGACGAGACTTTCGCTCGTTATTCAACTTTGAAATTTAATTTTCAACGCTCAAATTTTATAAGCTCGGCGAATCACTCGAACCATTGTCCGCAGTAATATTTTGTATAATTCATCAGATATTTGCATAACTTAACGTAAGAAAATTCGTTCATTGTACGGCTTTTTATTTATAAATGTCATGATGAAAAACTGTTTTCAGTCAAAGAGAATTTTTTTAATTCGTTGTTTTATTAATAATAAAGGTCATATAGATTTTTTGTATAGCTTTAAAGGTTATTTGTTTTCTTTTCGAGTTTTTCGGCGTAAGCATTACTTGATATAAGAACGGTTAAAGATTTCATTGTAATAAATTTGGCGATATCTTATAAAAATCACTCGGTGAAAGAAAGTATGTTGGTACAATTTAAATGTTAATAAGACATAGTAAATGGCCAAGTACGATTTGGATATGCACCGCGAAGAATTCCGTACCATAAACGCCATTAAAATTATGTTTCTTGTAAGTCTTATTTCATTTTTTTTTTTCAATAAGTGAGTGCCTTGCCTACATACTCTGTTCATACTGTACGAAATCCTTCACAGTGCAAGCCCGACTCACACTTTTATTATTTATATTTAACTTGTCACAGTTTAAAACTAAATAATTTTGTCTCACATTTTTTTTTCTCTCTTTCTTTAACTATATCCTAATCACTCTTTGTTCTTAGTCATGTTAACATGAGCTTAGAATCGTATTAAGTACGACGTAAGCTTACGAAGAATTGAGTCTGAATTTATTACTTCGAAAATTTCCCAGGATGCCATTACGGATATAGCATAAATCAAGCGATTCACATTAGTAATAAAATAAAAGTTTATCGGTAATAAATATTTCTATTATACAGTGCCTTTTCGTCTAGAGATGAATTGTTAAGATTATTCTATTTCATATTTATTTGTGCCGTATCGAGACAAGTGACCATATTATTTTTGGAGATAGACAGCACATTGTGAAGAACAGAATCTTGTAGGAATACTTATAACCAAATCAAAATTTTTCCGTTTTATTATAATAAGTTATTATATAAAAAGATATTCTTTGCCTCAATTGCAATTGCTTCCGTGGCGCATTGTGATTGACCGCTTGCCATCTAACACGTACATCTCGGGTTTGATTTCCTAGCGATAAAAGCAATGAAGTTTTGATAGTATAATGCTTTTTTCAAAGCCACTTATTTAGCACGGTCAATATCGTTCTGTTACCAAAACAACATTGCTGTGTTTCGGCAGTCATACATGTGGGAGCAAGAGTAATCTGGGCGAACGCATTTTAACTTCTACAGCCTCATAGTATACTCTTACATCATATGTCAGTCAAAGTTCAATATTAGCTCAATGTCATAAGAATGTTTTTTGCGTAAAAACGAAATGTTTGTTGCGAATTTCTATTAAAAGAAAAATTCTCGCTCACTCGCAAATATATTCTGCTTCGTTAATTTTTGCGATGACCCCCACCGCGTTAATAGCCACGGACGCGTCTACGTCGGAGTTATATGTATTAAAATAAGTAACGCCAAGCGTTTCGACGCAAATTTCTTCGCATAGAATTATATATTATCATTTGAAGCCGGTTATTTGTCTAATAACCTTGAATTTGTCTTGCGGTCGAGTTTTCAAGAACTACATCGAAACATTAGTATTTATTATATATAAACATATAGTATACCTTTGTAATTGTGAAACAGAATTGAATAGAAATATTGTCAGAAGTGATGGAAAAATTAAGCAGTAACATATCATTAATACAATTTGAAACAATAGCCGAAGTTGAATAGTGGAGTCGAATATATGATAATTACATTTGCAGATCATGTAATAAATTACTGGGTTTAATAGGATGTGTATTTAAGAAAATAACTATGTTGAAGGTGTACTGCTAAGTTTAAGTTAGGTATCATGCTATTTACTTTCCCACAAATGCCGGAAAGGACTTCTATTATCGGATCTCTATAAATAGTCTTTCCCCAAGGTTATCCACTATACCTTCTAAAAACTTATAGGTGTGTTCTCATAAATCTGTTGGTTTGTGAACCTACTATATAATTTTAGAAGTTCGCTATTAAAAATGATTAAAATTCACCTACGACAATCTATTATTAGACTACGATACTAACAACGGTAAAATCGATATAACACATTACACTTTATCTCTGTATTGCGCAGTTACGAATAAACGTTTGAACACAAAAACCGTTGACGTCATCATGGCGACATTCGTACATCAAAACATTTACCTATACAGTCGATGTCGCACGTGCCGATGCGTTATAAATCGGACACATATTGTGTCGTAGTGTGAACGCTGAAATCTCCCGTTTAATGATTGTATAAATATTACGCATAGCTTATAATCTTTATAAGCTCTTAGATGTGCCTTAGTAACATGACTCGGTAATGTTTTTTAAGACCCCTCCTAAATTTTTGGTTATTTTCTCCTATTTTTTTGGTCATCATATAACATCCGCTTATAACGTTTCTTTCTATTTTACTAAATGATTAAAAACTTTTTCTTTATTCGAGATATATATTAAAAACCTATAAAGATTAAGGTTTGAGAAACTGGAAATATACTAAAGAAAATTATTCTATCACAAGTTAGTAAAAACTTTATAAATTTAATAAGTTATTATTTTTGTAAAACAAACTGTTGTTATATGTATAAATGGCAGGAACCGACAGAAATATAAACAGTACACGTAATAAATTCCATTAATCCTAAGGGATACGTAGCGCGTTTTCATATTAATAAAGTTTTGATTAACCGTAGATATTAATACTCCAAATATAATATGCGCATTATAAAGATAAAATTAAAAATGAAACCGTTATATAGTAAAATTTTTTCGTGAGTAATGAAATTTTCCACTTACTAAACTGTAAATCGAAGTGGGCATCTCGCGTTTCACAGCCGTTGACAGGATAATTGATTCGATTATTTCGATGGACATTGAATTTTTTTTTGAGCACAGTAAAAAGATTTACTGCTATGCTAAGCGGTAAGAATATTGCCGTTAATTAATTTCAGACATATATCAACACATTTTTAGTTCCCACTCGTACCTATTTAATCGTTCCATCTACTTAACTTATGCCAAAAAATACTTAACTAAACACCGTCTAGTGGTAATATTGGTATTAGAACATTTCTGTGAAAACTGCGTCATAACATTTTATAGTATCAGACGAGCTAAATTTTTGTATTAGGAATGAGTTGACACTTTAGCTCAATTGACACATGATGTTAAGTGACAATCGGTCTCAAAATTCGCTGGCGCTCACATGTACAATGAATATGACGTGAATACAATTACGTAACTCAATAACTAATCGCTTGATTTTAATATTCTACTTATATGACGTGCAACACGTTAAAGAAGAAAGTTTATATTAAAAATAAATCTATTAAACAAAAAACTTTCGACTCAATCAATCGAACACGTGTTAGTTTAGAGGTCAGACATTTATGTTTCCATTGCACGTGTTCTCATTCAAATTTGTTTACGTAAACGCTAAGCCGCGCAGTCGACACCTGGAATGTTGTTCACTAAAGGTCGAACTGAAGGTTCCGTCGTCTAATACAATTTCCCCGGGTGCATACCGAATGGTCTAGATCAAAGCTTTAACGTCTGGACGACTTTACGCGGTCCATCACACCGCGCCCGATCTGTCTATAACACTTTATAGTCCAAATTGATTTTAGTCCATTAACAAACTTTGTAAATTGGTTCTGCATCGAATAAAAAGTTATTGAACCATGATTCGAAAAAAAGCGATTAATTAAAAAAATATTTAGTCAAAAGTGCTATTAAGATTGGCTATTATTTGAACGGTTTTTTTGTGAAACTAAACGACTAAGCGTACAAAAATATACCAGTGCAAAAAAAAAAATTAATAAAGTTGTTTATAACAAAAAAAAGAACATACCGATGCCTTTTTCTGTGCACTGATTTCAGTAACTAAGATAACTTGTTTCAATGCTTTTCTTGTTATTCGTGCGTATTTTTTAAATAAACGTTTCATCTATCTATCTTACGAAGCACCACAATGTACTCGCTGCCTTAAAACTTGTGATTTGTCTCGTTATCAATTTAACTAGGTATAACGTCTTACAAACCAGACAGTGCTTAAATTTTGCAGTAGAAATAGAAAATCTGTTGCGACAGCAATATATCACTAGTACAGTTTTCATAGAATATATATGTAGGTAATATTTGAAACTTAGTAATGGTACAGCAGAAACATTACATTAGAAGTTATCAATACTTAATTCACATGAACTAAGTATTGATAACTTATTATTCGAGATTTTTATCTTTTCGTATTTGTTATCTTTTTTATCGTTAATGGGCTAACTCGAACTCAATTTCGCCCGAACATCACATCACATGTATGGATGCTGGAACAGTAATGCTGTTATGGCGGTAGATAGACATTGAAGTTGGTATCTGGCCGAGTGAGTTCTTAAGCCCTACCACCATCCAAACCCCACTACTCTTGTCGCTCGGCAATCAAAACCGAGACCTCCGTGCTACATTACATGCAGTAAACTATTGCGCCAACGATGCTGTTAAAATCTGATTTAATGAATGAACATCAAACTATGCTTCTATAACAATACTATTTGTTATGATAATAAATACTGCGCAAAAAACAAAGAAATTAATTTTGGCGTACATAAATCGTAACAGCATTTTGCGTCAAAAAGTAATCATAGAATGCTTTAACAAAATAAAATTGAACGTTGCCACCCGTTGAGATATTCTTTATCCCTTCACCCACGCGTAGAATACTCTTACAAAACAATTTTAATACTCCCCTAGGGAAACATTTCGTCTGTTTTACACAAAAGACTATTCAAATGATTACATGTAAAGGACATCTTCAAGTTAATACATTTCAATATGTATAAACTTTCACAAATCTTTATTTGTAACAAGAGATTCAATTTTTATTTGTACATCTGTTAATCTGCCTGATATGGAAGTTCATAAAAGTCCTAAAACTATCTGTTTTTTTGTTTTGTTTTAAAGGTTACCGGGTCGAGAGTGATCTCAGCAATAATAAAAAAAAACTATAATATATATATAGCAATAATAAAAAAAAACTAAATAATAAAAAAATAATAATAATAAACAATTTTGTAATATAATGTGTAAGTTTTTAAATAAGAGGAATTTTTAGAAGACATTATAAATTTGAAATAGAAGTAAAATTTTTTTTGACGTCTCCAAAATAAAGTTGTAAATGTGAAATTGTATTCAAAGAAGATGGTATATTTATTTGTTTGTTAAAACAAATGCTTAAAAATATTCGGTCACAATTACAACGAATTATTTTTAGCAAATAGAAGTATGCCTGATGAAGAGATTTATTATTGAGCAAAATATTTATACTGTTATACGTAATTCATTGCTGTAAATGTATTTTCAATTATTTCCGGTAACGCTTTATCTTTGTTTCAGCAAAATCACGGTTAAATGCAAACATCGGTTGCTGAAATACGAAACTGTTCATATTTGATACACAATGATATCAAATCATTGTTTATTTATAATCGCTTCTTTGCGACACGCATGTTGCTTTTCCTACGATATGAAGACCGACTATATGTGAAAATACGGGGAGTAAACATTTTCGTATCCCTTAATATCTTCTGTTAGGTCCCCACGCGTCAACTTTCTTTGTGTTTCACCAGCACATCATTTTTTCATAAAGTTTTACGAGTTACAAGCCATTGCTTTACAGCTATACAAGTTTCTGTACACAAAAGAGAGATGTAAAGTTGGTAAATATCATTTTCTATACTAATATTATCTTCGCTACATTTAGTTTTAAAAGTGGAATCATCAATTGTTAGAAGCTTCTTACTTGAATTTAGAATTATTAGAAAATAATGCTGGCTGCTTAACTCATGAATTGTATCGAGCTAAAATTAATAAACGTACGTTACGTACGCGTAATTTTGAATTATTGGCAACCAAGCGAATGCGTCGGTGGCCATACAACCGTAAATCTATGACGAGGGTTGAAAGTATATTCTAATTCAATTTTCAGTTTCAATTCACGTTGGCGATGAAAAGATCTTACGAAACTTTTATTATTCATCTCCATAGAGCGTTATAGAAGGTTTCTTTAATAGAATAAATATGGCCATTCCGGTTCAACGAACTGTCTATGAGATGCACCGCTGAATGTTTTAGCCATATGTTGACTTTATATTGTTATTTTACTTTAAAACGTTACATTAAATATCTTCATTTTGAGTAACTGAAACAGGACAGAATTTAAGAATATCTTACTTAAACACTACAACTCATTATAAAAATATAACTAATTAACTTATCGTACAAATTATCTCTTTATTGTTGTTAAGAAAAGAACAATACTTTAGTATATGAAACAGTAATCTGTCTAAAAGTAGTCATACAGCAAAATGTTAATCAAATTATAAATCAATGCAAAATATTAATATTGTTTATTAATAGAAATTTCGGTTCACTGCTACGTCGTAGGCACCGCGTAGCACGTTTAGCATGAATGAGCTACGGAGGCATCTAAACATCTAGTAGTTATGTTAATTACAAAATAAACTACAGTATTTCCTCCGATGAATATTACATTGTCATATTTTGTTATACCTTACAATATAGACTTAACCGCAGTTCGACAGGGTAAACAGGACCTTTTCTCAACAAGCTCGTCATTCATTTTCAGCCGACAACATAAAAGCGCTTTTTCGCTTAGAGGTATCAACAATTCTTATTCACTAATAATAATATTTCTTTTTTTCGGCTTCATATGGAAACCAAACAAATTAAGATAGATAAGCTTACAAAAGTATTTGCTCAATGTATTTCTTTAATTCTAATAGAGGTGTTATTGTGACTATTCTATAAAGTGGGATAACTTTAAATGTCATTGAGAATGAAGATGTTATTTTATATTATATTTGTTCACAAGTCAATTTCGAATTAATTAATTTAAAAGACACTCGAGTTAACTATTGAACCTTTACAATATGTGTAGTTTACAATGTTCACTTTTTATTATTGCAGAATGAAATTTCATTCGAAACAATTACAAAATCCATGTAATGAAACTAAAATGTTAATTTGTCGAATATTTCGAATGTATCATATTACATGATCTACCGCAAAACATTAAAATTACTTTATATATTTATTTTGCATTTGATTATTGTATCTGTATTATGTTGTATTGTATCTGGAATATTAAGAATATTTAAAATAATCATATAGCTGTTGTATGTTCATTATTATTCATTACATCAAACACTTATTACACCCACCGGCATTTGAAAACGTCAGTATTGCGTTGAGTGATTCATTAAGACAACTCGCTTTCGCTAAATAATAGTGTAAACCCTTTTGGGCGACGAGAAAGCCACGAAAATCATACATGAAAATCATGTATTAATTGCGCAATTTAAACGTATCATGACCGAGAAGCGGATTAAAAAAGCTTAAAAGAATTTATAACAATAAAACACTTTTAATTTTAATGCAATACATAAAATATTACAAGTTAAATGATATCGTAGTCATATGTCATGTAACATATAAAACCCTCCCATTGTCTGTGCCTTTGTGTAAGTATAAAGTTGAAGTGGTTAAAGAAAAACCAATCTGTAACAACTAACCAAAAGCAAATTTTGTTCTACGCAAGGAAACTTTTGTCCAGAAACTCTAGTTATAAACAAGTAGTACGAACAGAATTTTATTTAAGTTGTTAACCGTATTTTTATCGGTTATAACCATATTAACGGGTGAAATCGAAGCCATGTTTTTTATCAATTGTGGGTTAACATATATCCTCGAATTCACCAGACGTTAAGTGACAGGCCAGTGACAGTGTTAAGGCCATAGATGGTGAGGTTTGTTCGCCCATAATATATCTGGCTCTAACAGTTATGGCTACCGGAACACAGCACTATATATACTGTTATGACGGTAGATTGATATTGACGGCGGTAGCTAGCCAGGTAGGTTTGAAAAACCCTACCACCTTCCAGAGTCCACTACTCCTGTGGCCCGGGAATCGATCCCGGGACCTCCGCTTTACAAGACACGCGGGTAAACCATTGCGCCACGGAGACAATTAAATCCTACAAATTCATTTTATGCTGTTAATAAAACTTAATAATAAATATTTAATTTAAAAAGAATACAAAATATCTAAAACGATATATGTAACTCGCACGTGGTAGTTGGGTAATTTTTTAATAACATAGCTTATGAGTTAAAAATAATTATAATTTTCTAATAACACATGCATGACGTTATAAAGCAGCATGTCGTATATCATATGATTAACAGATTTATTCATGTACAGTTCGTGGTAAACAAAATAGTAAAACTTTGAATGCAATAAATTACATTTTTTAAAAGTAATTATTTCACATACCTAAATAGCAATAGCTAGGCAGCAAAAATTAATTAAATTATCTTCTTTCTTAAGACGGTAGTCTAGATTGTAGCGTTCGTTAAACAATACACAAAGGACTTCTATAGGCGTAAAATTACAACGACGTCGTCACCAAACCGTTTCCACTAATATAATACAATTGAAATACGATAAGCAAACTTCATTTTGGAATTGTTCCTTTTGTTTAAAATCATAAGGTGAAATTAATATTAACTGTGTTAATACAAGAGAAATCACGTAATGTATTTGTTAAACATATTTATTAACATTAGATTTACCGAAACCGTCATTTTGACGCATAAATATCGGTAAATCTAATGTTAAATATATACATTTATAATAGTTATGGGCTAACATTAGTTAACATTTCACCTGTTAAGTGGCAATGAGCCTGTAGAGGGTGAAGCGTGTTCGTTTAGTATACTTTAGGCTCTCAAATGTCGACTGGCGAAACACAACACTGTTATCGCGACAAGTCAACATTGAGGGTGGTAGTTAGCCAGGCGGGTTCGAAAAACCTTACCATAATCCATACTCGTGTGTCTCGGGAATGAAACTTGGGACGTTTAAAAGCAAGCGGTAAACCATTACGCCGCGGAGACAATCAAAAATTAAAGTTTTTTACATTTATGTATTGGAATTGTATATTTAAAGAACAACAAACAAAAAGATAATACTAAAATAAGGTAAAATAACATGAAATAAAGGGTAGACACATATTTAAAAATAGCAAACAATCGGCTTAAAATCTGTTACCATACTGAGTGTTCTTAAATCTCGCATGAAATTACAGTCTGGCTAGCCAATGTGCTCAATATTAATCTGACATAACAGCATTTCGGTGCTGTGTTCCGACAATCCATGTGACGGCCAGAGTATTCAGGTCGAGTACACTTTACCACATAAGTCACTAATCGTTATGTTAAATTTAGGTCAGACCATTGCAAATAAATCAAATACGAGTAGATGTAATATCACCTATGGGAGACATTTAAATAATTAAATATGTTGCGTAATACAATCAATTATTAAACATATAACACTAAAGAGAATGTTGCGAAGGTCGTACCCGAAGGCCAATTCCCTAAGAAAATAAAACTAACAGGCATTCCTTCCCGTAACCGTTCCGTCGAAACAAAAACATTCTCAATGTCAAGAGCATTCGTGTAAATGCGTAATACTAAACAATGGAAAATATTACCGCTTCAGCATTACGCAATAGCACGGACATTTCATAGTTTCTCCAAATGTAAACACGTACATTTATATGTATTGAGTAATCATTGCGTACCAATGAACAACTTCAATAAATTATTTATTATTATACTTATTAACGTAGCAAAAGGGCCAATTAAATGAGGATTTATCTATCTTCTGAAATAAATGGCCAAGCGCGAGTCGTACTCAACCCGCGTAGGGATCCATTCTATGACCGCCAGAAAAACACGATTCTTATAAGTAATATTTTTATTAAAGCTAGCTGACAAACAAACAGATGTACAGACGAACTGCGGAAGCTTAGTAATAAGGTTCTGTTTGTAACCCTTTGGGTAAGGAACCACAATATCCTTTTCTAATCACATAAAACATTAGTAAACGAAGCTTAGGCCCTTATACCGTGATTTACACAATACTTTCTATTCAAATAAGCGCGGATGTCCCATCGACCGATGTAGAATCCAGGCGGGATAAAAGTATTTGAATGAGAACCTAGTACCCGTCGTATTGTTTGCAGATTGAAAGCCTACGTTATTTTGAAATAAATCAAGGAGTTTCTCCTTTAGAGTTGGACATATTGTTTGTCTTCGTGAAATAACGTTGTGCGATACTAAAAATGTACTAGTGATTTGTTTTATACAAATACCGCGCAGTATTTTATCTTATAAAATTTATTTCACTACTTTTCTCTAAATGAACCTTCTTTAAATTTGCATTTAATGAAAATTTCCTGACAAAAATGGATACAATTATTATTTATAAAAATATGATTATTTTACTATACTGAACAGAAAGTCAAACACTATTTTATCCCTATTAAATGTTATCTTGATAACTTGACAGCGCATTAATGGAGTAATGGATTTTAGCCGAACGCAACGGTGAAGTAGTAGCGAAAAGCTTCAACTGTTTTTATGTAACTCACAAATGAAAGTGTTAAGCTGAAAGCTCTGACCTTTGCAACACGAAGTAATTTACTTCAAGGCGTTTCAGATGGTTAACAGGAACTGTAAGATAAGTACTGTGAAAAATTGTGATTTTGAACTAGTTTAAATTTAAATTATATTGTTTTACACGTTTAAATTTCTCACGACAAACATGGAGCTTGCTTTATGACGATAATAATGTTTTTCTATAAAAAAAAACAAAGACACAAAATAACGATATTTTTACGTTAAATCATCAATAAACTGGAACAACAAAAACAGAAATAACAATAAAACCATTGCCAACCGAAACTTCAAAGTATAATATACATGACTAACTGGTAAACAGAATTCGGCACGAAAGCGGATTGCGAAATTCTACTCGATAAAATTGTGAAATCTTACAAAATTTAACTATAAAAAAAACAATGTAGCAAACGTTCTACAAAAAATCTTTCCGCTAAGTCTAACTTTATTTCACAATAATGACAACTTGTTAAAAATTTTTTTAGGTCAAACATTACGTATATATTGTCTAAATCTCGTATTGTGTTCTTCTCTCTACACATACTTTAGTATTTCAATAAATTGTAGTATTTACGCAACTTGTAACTTTACAACAGCATTCATCTGCCTTGTGTTATAAATTAGTTCGAGTAGGGTTATCGTTTTTAACAAGTTTTCCCTCCATCGCAATAAAAATAAGATTGTTAAATTCTAGATAAATTGTTTGTAACAAATTTTGAAACAAATAAATAAATTTTTCATGTCAAGGCTTAAATTAAAATGAAAATCATGATATCTAGCTCGGACTTAAATTTGCTAAAATATTACGTAATAGTCACACTGATAGTTTTTCGAGTAATTTCAGAGCAGTGACGGTACCCCAATTACTTAATTCGATTTCACGGAATCGTTTTTACTATTCATAAGTATAACTATAAGGTAGTTTATAATAATTGTTGTAATTGCGTATACCGGAAAACCATCACCATACATTTTTAGAAGAGAAAGTAAAATTAGCAATAAATCAAAAATAATTAAAATTTGCATTAACGACTCTTAGCTGTATATTAAAAATTAAATAATCGATTTCTTTGGTATTAACAGATAAGCAATAAGCAAGGAGAGGAATTGAATATTTTTTAGCAGCGTATGAACCGTTATTTATTAGCAACGGCTGCCCTAAAAAATAACAGTTTATGTACTACGAAAAACGATATGTTGTTTTGTTGCGTAACAACGTATCATTTAAATAAAAATCAAAAATCAAAAATAAAAATCGCCGTATAAAATTGTAGACAGATTAAATAAAAAAGAGTAATAAATTATTTCAGGATTTTCGCTTTGTTTTTTTATAAAACCTTTTGTATATTAAAAATCGCCCATCGCCACATTATATTTATTTTCAAATTATATAAACGAAACAGACAAAATGCGCTACACAGACGTATACGTAAAATGAAATCACGCGGCATCCAAGCCGTCCTATTGCGTCAGAACAGATTCCGTCAGGCCTAAACAAATTAGTAGTGGAGTGAAAAGGGACTCCCGTGGGTGTATACGAGTATAATCATAATCTGCAAATAGACAATCTCTGTCGCCTACATGAAAATAACTATTAACGTTTTTCCAAGCTATTAAGGTTTTTATAGTGAATTAGCCATCACCCGCATGTTTCTTTGGACGAAGTAATTATTTAATTTATAACGAAGATCAATCCCCGTCCAATATGTGTAACAATTATCAAATCCTTGGACTCATAAAATAAACTGTTTCATTAAAATTTTAACTTTTCCACCCACACTAAACTTTCCAAATTTCATGTGTAAGAAAAATTAGAATTGTAGCCCAATTGTATACAGTAAAACTTGTACTTGCAAAAATTTTCCTAACGTTGATTTTTTCGATATCATAAAACCGGTAAACATTTATCTAATCATAAATAATTAGTTTCTTTTAAAAGCATTCTAATATAAGCGTTATTAACAAAAAGTAAAACACTTGTTTCTTTTTTTTAGAAAATCCAGATGATTTATCTTATTGCCATTGAATAACACTTGAATTCTATTTCACATCATGGTAACTTGTAATGGGGGCTTAAATAGTGTACTATACTCGCTAAATATACTAAAATATTTCATTATTAATAAGCAATTGAAAATAGCAAGAGTATTATGGCGGCTGATTAACATTAAGGGTACTACGCTTACTACGGAATTTCAAAAAACCCCGTATTCGAACTAAATACCTTCATTTTACCAGAAAAGTACAGTGATTAAACACACTGCTCTACAAAAGTAGTAAAATACTCTATCACCGTACTCATACTGTCAAGTTAACCGTGCGTTTTACTAACACCTTTTCTATATTTAAGTAGATATTAATACATACCTGAGTTTTGCGGTATTGGTACGGCGAATACCCCAATACCGGACAGCAATAAAGTCAAAAACATTGGACACCACTTAGATGCCAACATCTTCATTTTGTGCCTGTAATAAAAATATATTATAAATATTGTTATCCAAATAACATGCGTTTCATGTAAATTATTTACATATTTCGGCATTTCGCACAAAATAATTCCGCGTAATGATGATCCTATCGATAAAAAATGATTATTATTAGATAGTACTAATTATTATTATTAAGAATGAAACGAAATTTATTATAATATCACACGAACATTATTTAAAAGATTTAAAAACGAATAACACACTAGTATGAACAAAATTAAGAAATAAGTATTCTTTGTTTACGTATCTACAAAGAATATACATTCAAATTTTCAATCTCACTCGTTATTCCTCCAGTTAAATCCAATACACGTGTCGTCCTAATTCGTGAAGTTAGAGCAAGGCACTGTCACCGTATCCTCTTTACCGACACAATGAAGCAAAATTGGCCGCAATGCTACAGCTCTCGTGAGACCTGAATAGTAACTCGCACAATAATGACATTATAGCGTGTTCATCTAAACCCTGCATCAGTATAAACGAACAAGCAAACCACCCGACTTTGCACGTGCAGGCTATAAACACTATATTAACTATAGCAGGTACAAATTCATGAACACGTGATATAAAAATATGTATTAAAGTAATTGCTTGAACCATTGTTAAGATTTAAAAGATATATATATATATATATACATATAAAA
>DWQX01002437.1:0-21816 GCA_018245475.1 Pharmacophagus antenor | reverse complement strand
TGGCCTACGAGCACGACGGCCAATTAGGTGCCCACCGATACGTCACGGGAATCGCGCTCGTCGAAATGAATGGTGTATGGGATAAAATTTTATTTTGCAATGAGTCTCAATTTGGGTTCAAGCCTGATACTAAAAAGTTGTACCGTCGTCCTGGAAATACTAAAAGACTGAGGTGCGTTCAGGCGTGCATGCAGACCAGACCTCAACCCTATCGAACATGCATGGGTAATGCTCCGAAGACGTGTTTTAAACGACTTGGATGGAGTGACAACAACCTAACAACTGATGGACTTACTAAAATTTCATTGGGAGCGATTGCCGCAGGATAACATTAACAGTCTCATCGATTCTATGAATAATCGGTGCCAGCAAGTTCTCAATAACAGGAGGCCACACTTTCTATTAATTTATGCAATTTTTGTGCAACCATTTAATTTTAGTTTATGTTTAGTTCATTAGGCTCCTTACTTTATATTACATACATATAGTATACTTACTCGTAATTATTTTTAATTAAGATCAATTGTTGTTTATAATAAAAAAAGCATTAAAAATAATATAAATAAGAAAATACTAAGGATTTAATGCGAAAACACATTGTAAAATTGAAATTTATATGTGTTGCTTATATTTTTTTTATGTGTGTATATACATTATTGAATAAAAACATTAATTAGATTGTAATTGTCATGAACAGACAGTGTAAATCGTCTATGTTTTTATTTATCTACAATATACAACTACACTAAACCTAAATTTCATATGATGTTAAATTTAAACCTTAGAGAAGCTCGTTCGCTCAGAATACTCAGGCTCTCATATTATATATGTATGACAGCCGGAAAACTAATGCTTTTGTAGCGGCAGGATTAAATTGTAGGTAAGTTGTAGATCAATTGATTAGTTTTAGTGATAATGACGCAGTAAGCGCACTCACCCAGAGTACACTAGCTCACATATGTACGAATATGACTGATGAAACGCAGCAATGTTGTTAAGACAGCAAATTGTTATATGGAATGGTAGCTAATCAGGCGGATTCGAAAAAATCCGTATTAAAGGGTAAGTGGTAAACCACTATGCCACGAAAACAGTCGATAGAAGAGTCCGTTTAATAATAGCTGGACTGCGCTTCGGGTATTCGAATCACGTCGCCGCTCTACAGCATGACACGCCCTGTCGAAGCGTGACATAAATACTTACTCTAATGACGTTCGCCGATTTCCCGGTCGCATATTGAGATTTTTTTTTCGATGAAAGTGATATTAGTTTTGACACCAACGGACACGTCGAACTATACATATCTTCACATTGCTTACACAACGAAATTCTCATTAGCTAATCCAATTTTTAGGTTTTATCAATCTTGAGTTGAAAAATGTTAACTTACGTCAGAAAGTATTGTCTATTAATGTTTATTTTACACACAACAAACGATGTCATAATTACATTAAAATTGGCTTCAGCATAACGTCAATTATAAATAGAAATAAATAAATTAATGAACAATAATCATTTAAGCACGTAAAGGTAGGACATGTAATTTACGACTACAGAAGAGGCTATTTAATATCAATAAACCCAAAATTATTTCACTAAAATCAAATGCAAAGTGAATTAAAAATCAAGCTCAATTTTAAGCAGCTCTTAAAGTTCTGGTCTAGTCTCGACTGAAAACTTGAGCTAACGGCTTGCCACCGTGATGTACTTTAATGTACAGGCAGTCATTTTATTATAACTTTCATTATGTGTACGGAAATAAGTATTTAATCTTGTCGTAAACATCGCATGTCAATTTTAATTACGATTAGTGTATTGGAGATAACATCCTCAAGCAATTGATACCGTTCATTATTAGTATATTCGTAATATAGTACACTAGTCGTCGCCCGCTTTTCTGGGCGTATTATTTTATTTTATGTTAAGATTAATGGTTGTCCAGTATACATAATAATTTCTAGTTCAGCCACTCAGAAAATAAACAGCTCCATTGAAATTTGAACTCAATTTTTTCATATCTGAGGTGGTATTTAAAAAAAATCTTTATGGAAAATTTTATCTTTAGGACCAACAGTTTAGAATGTGCATTGATTAATAGGTCATTCTGGAAATAAGTGAATTAGTCAGTAATTTGAATTTATTAATAATAACAATTAGAAACAGAATAAATTATAAATTAAATAAAGTTGGTATTGCCCTGAATATTACTCAATGTTTTATTAGCCATACTAAGCTGTTCTAAAGGGTTTGAAGGGTTGACATAAATCTTTAAATGATAGAACCGTGTTCTTGCGCTCACAATGTATTGACGTTCTTTAATTTATTATAAAATAGGAAATTGCGACTAAATTAAAATATTTTTTTATAATATTCAGTCTAGTGACTGGCCGAAATAAATGTGTTTATTAGGATTGTAAACGTGTTAGTTATCAAAAGTTTGTTCATTCTCCTCTCATAGACTATTATATATTTACACGATTTTGAATAAATGGAAGTATAATTATATGGTATATGACAACCCTAAAATGTCTTATTGTTTACGGACACTGCCAAGATTTACGAGGTTTCTTACGATCATACTTATGGGAATAGTGTTTATGACTATTTCTGGCTTGAGTAAGGACAGATTGAGACTCTATTGTCATCAATTTTGTTACCATAGCATTAGTGATAATAATAATAGAAAAAAAATTATGACAATAAAGGAAAACTGCACATTTTTTATTAACAGACAACACGAACGCGTTTTTGGATTCGTGGCAAATGCTTTTTATTATGTATACCTCTGTATAATTGTTAAGTAGTAGGCTAATTTACATCATTCTTTTACAGTTTTATTGGGTATGTATATAGATGTACTACGGATGGGAAAATATGATGATAGAATTTCCAACTAATCATTTTTGTTCAAAATTATAAATTATTTATAGAGTAATATTTAACGCGGGTTTTGTATAGTAAAATTTTTAAAGTAAATCAAATTTTTTACAAATTATAAACACTAACATATTTAAAAAAATAACGTACATATGGTCTTAATATGTCCTGAAATATAGAGATCCCGGGTTCCTTTCCCACATCTCAGGAGTAGTTGAGTATGGATGATGGTAGGATAAATTCGAACGCGCCTGGCTTGCTACCGTCTTGAATTATATATATAAATTAATTTAACACCGTAGTAATGAATTTTTAGACTCAATAATATAATTCTCACCGTTAATTTTAATTACATAATAAACTATTACTCCTAATTACGGCTAATTAGCCGTATTTACTCGACCATTACTCTCGACATCACATGAATGTCAATGATTTATTAGAGGTAATCTATGATAATGCTACAAGGGCGATATGCTTGGCTTATGAATTATAGATGGATAGAGCAAGTAACTTAATATGTTACTTTGTCATTTTTTTCCTACATTTTTATCGGTAATGTGCAAACACCTGAACTTTGATTTCACACACATGTACCAATGAGGCCATGATGGTTAAACGTGTCACCCCGTATACTTTTGATGTATGACTGCCAAAACATATCGATGCTGTTACGGCGTAGCCCTACGTTTGTTCAGACTCCATTACTCATTTGATCTCAGAATGAAACCCTCCGTATTATAAAGCAAGCCATAAACCACTGTGCTACGGTCGCTTGGTAATACATAAAAAGGAATCTTAATACAGTTATACTTAGCGATCAATCTCACAGCATTACCACGTCTAAAGAGAGTCCAATAAAGTTATTGTGACGCCTGAAACAAATGCCGGGCACGTTTAATTGCTGACCGGGGGGAACAGGATAGATTATACCCAAAAACATGATAAACAGGAACTGAAGTGAGCAAACAGTCAATCCGTCAATGTCGTATCAGCTAATCTTGAATGGTGAGCGAGATAAATTTCGCCAAACCGTTTAACTACAATTGCCGTTTAATACAATTGTCACATTTTTTTGCAATACAAATATTTAGGCTTCGTTTCTTATTAATCACGATAGCGTTTTTTTTTAGATGCAGGTAGTCATGGTTACGCTACATTCAGAAGTGGATTGGCATTAAAAACAGTCACAGAACCATTTCGACTAGTCATGGACGAAGAAAGCTTCCGGGGTTAGCAACGTGCTTGTAACTTTTCACTGGTAATTACCTCTACAGCGTATGGTAATCGCTCACCATCAAACAAGCCGTGAGCCTGTTTGCCGCCATAGTGATATAAAAAAAATTACATGGCTGACAGCTGTCATCCATTCTGTAGACCGTAAGAAAATGTCCTAACGCAACGACTGCAAAATTGTGTTATGTTAACATTCTTACTGATCCCTCATTGTTACTCGTAAGTCTATTGCTAACCACCAGGTGAACACGAGTCTATTAAAGAGAAAAAATAAAAAATGAATAAAGTACTCAGCGGATAAAAAGAATATCTATCTGAAATTCCTAAAATGAACTTAGGAAAATAACCGATGAACGGACAATTAATAATCAAAAAAGAATACTGAAATTGAATAGAGAGCTACGCGAGAGTTTAATAACACTGGTAATTGATGATAGCGGGATATACCATCTAGAGCACTAAAGTAACGGATCCGATGTTTTTTTAACGAGCCTTAGGGGTAATATCGTATCGAACTTTAGCTAGAATTCACAAATGTTCTAATGTAGTAATATAACTTTGATGAAAAAACTTAAGCATTCCTGTTATTGGTTTTTGTATAAAAAATGTTAATTATTTTCTCTATTTAATTAACCTCATGTCACTACCAAAAAACAATATCCGCATCCTACTTACTTTATACAATAATTAACAACAGTCAGTTATTAACAATTTTTTATCCCGTAAACGTTTTTTAATTTTTTTTACACAGTTAGTTACACAAAATATATAATTTTATAACTCTTATAAAAACATTACAAAGTAGAAATAATAACTTTACAATAAGTTCACCTCAAATTTTCTCCAAAAAAATATTAATGGTAACAAAAATACAGCATGTTTTTTAAGTTGATACGAAATACAAATTGTATTAAAATAATACTTTAAGTACTATTAAATAGAATTAAAAGAATACGAAGCAAAGAAACACTCAAACTCTAATGAGATTTGTCGCATTATACTTTTTTCAGCGCTCTGAAGTCGAATGAATAACAGTCAACAGAGCTGTGTCGCGCGACCGCTGAGCAATTAAAACTTTACCTCACTTCTACTACTTAACTTCATTAACAAATAACGCCCTCTGGAAACAAATAAAAGTACTTAGGTACTCGTATTGTAAAAGAAAGCAAGCGATCATTTATTAATGCTGTAGGTCGCTCTTGAGTCTCATAGCCATTAATGTCATGACTTTTGAATGGTCGAAATTCGACCACAAATTATGGTTGATAATCTCTATTTCACATTGAAGTATGAAAAGGTTGTAAACAATTATTTTTATTTCATTTCATGTTAGTAAAACATAAATTTTTGTGCTTCTTTTCTTTATAAAATTTAACTTAGCTAAAACTTGGAATTAACCGAACACGTATAGTTATTGAACAAGGAAACGTAACAATTGTTTTATTAACTATAAATTCAGTATTTGCCTTTATTCTACCGACAAACGGCAAAGATTATTGTGTTCAGATCTAGCAGTCACGTTTTCAGAGACAGCATATTGGCTTTGAAGCTCATATATTTTTTTTAAATAGGACTCACGTGGCATAAAAGGTAACTAAAAATATTATAAGTTAAATGGCTTTAAGGTTGGTGCCTTTCATTCTCTACACCAGTGTTTATCAACGTAGAGCACACATTTTAAGAGAAGGAAATTAAAAATATTTAAAGACCACATCATCACGCCAACGTTTAATTTTAAAAATTAGTATACATACCTATACACGTAAACAAACACCTCACTGTCCATGACATATTTTTTTATTCAATCATCATTAAACATGTTTATACTTTAATTATGCAAATATAAGAGAATAAAAGAACTTCAAAAGGATTTTTAAGGGATGTTATTAAAAAAGGTTGAGACAAACTGCTCTACATCATTATTACCTATAAAGCGGACTCAGGAACGCCGATAAACACAGAGTAGTCTTGTGTTTGCTGCAGCGTGGCGTACTTAAGCGTAGTGCTGTAGCGCACCATTTCATTCCATCACGGGAAAATCCCTTGGGACATCGCATAATGCCATCATAAGCGTCCTAGTTGCCTTGTAGTTTACACCTATAAGAAAACTACTTATAATTACTTTCATTAACGCTGTTCCAAATAGTTTCTTAATGAATGTTAAATTTGCAAAACCCGATTTTTAACGAAACAGTTTTAATAATATAATAATAACATATAAAATCGGATCAGAAATAAAGCTAAAGAAGAGTCAATTTAATTAATTCTTAAGTTAGGAGCTAAATAGAAAAATTTTTAGATAAAATTTGTGGTATATTTTTCAGCTTTTACCACGTAACATACTTCACAAAGTTAGTGCCATCATATTTAAGTTAGCCAAAGTTTCTTCTCTATTTACTTTGTTACACAAAGAGATAAGAGTCTTATGGAAAGGGTTAAATCGATCCTTAATGACTTCGATTTGTATGCTAATGAGATTTGCCCAATGATCGTGGTCGTTAGGAAAGGAAGCTATTACCTCAAATTTTTTTTTTGTTATCCATCCAATTTGTTATGATTTCAAATGGCAATCAAACCTCTTCTATGATCCGAATCGAGAATTTAAGAAGTTATTTATTTTCTATCAATAATATTAAAATTAAATAAGTAGTTCTGACTTTTAATTTTTTATCGACACCATAATCTATAGAGGCAATACAATTATATAGACGCATGTATACATTCATACTCTAACTGAAATTAATTATTATTTATTTGTATGTTAGGTTAAAATTCCTAATAAATGAAAAGAAAAATATCTTTGCTTACTTCTTTAATACATACTGTATTGCCTAAAGGCATAGTTGAGAGTACGTTACATAGATGTTTACTCGGTGCCACTTTTTTAAACGACACTTGTTTGAATTGACTTGTCTATACTTAAATACATTCAAACGAATGTCATTTATCAAAACAGAGTTTAAAAATAAGCTATGACGCATTAAATCTCATGAAGACGGTTGGAAAGTCACTATTCTTACATGATATGAACCTGAAATTTTATATAAATAAAAACTTTTTTTCTTAAACCGAATTTATCGCCGTAACAGCATTGATGAGTTTTATCTACAGTCTTATTGTCACTTAATATTGTGTCAATTGAGGTTGTAGTAGCTCATAAAAAAAAATTAAACAGAAAATTAAGCATAAAATACTTGACTGTCATCCATGTTCAGAATTTAATTACGGCACAAAGAGAATTACAGCTCTCACTTAATTTAAGTTGAAACACGTCAGATATATAACATCATATTTAACGTTTGACTGACGTACGCTCTCTTATAATAACGTTGCAACAATGCTTTGTCATCGAGGCTATAAAGATTCACTTGCCATTGAACTTTGCTTCATACTAAAATTTCTCTATTTAAATGTGAGCTTACGTTTTGTGAACTGGCCCATAGCCAGCAGATTATACTTTGCTGCAATATTTGCGTCTCATGTACTGTGTAGTACTATTCAGGGGATTGAAAAACTTTTCTAATATTCCGCTTTTGACAAAAATACAATAGAATACTATTTGGACACGAATATATTTTGTTTTCGCTTATTTAGATATTACGGTTCACGTGTTATATTCTGGACTATATCTTTTTCATTGTTATAATAAACGATTGCAAACAAATAATAAGATATATATTTATGAGTAAAACGATGCATCCTTTTTTATATCATGGTAAGCCCATAATAAAATAGAAATCAAATTAATTTTGCTTTATGTGAATGACATATTTTATATGCTATTAACGCAGCTAAGTTAATTATAATATTAATCTAAGAATATAAAATTGACAATGTATTTTCATATTTATATCCTTTTTAAATTTATGTAGAGGACATGAAACTTACTTTGTGTCCATTAATTTTTGTTATACCTTAGCTTTCGTAAATATTAATAAATATCAATATTGTTTTTGTGTTGTTCAAATAAACATTTTAAATAAATACATCTTCAAAGTCACGTCCAAAATGATTTCATCAATAATCAAAAAAAAAATAATTAAGAAGAACCGCAAAAGTTACTAGTAAATAAACTACAGTTCTGTATTATTTTTCAAAAATTCATCTCTGATCATATCCCTTGATTGCATGAAAATAAAGACGCGGTTGTTATTATTGATATCGAAAAATATCGCTGCTGCAGTGCAATCTTTGAGCGATACAAAATTTTAGAAATGATAAATGACAGCTACGTTCCAAATAATGACAGAGCAGACAGTTAATTTTATTATTTTTATAAAGCCAAATTTCAGTTAAAGGAACTTTAACTTTAATTTAATAAATTATTTAACTTAGGCGTACAGGGGGTACCAGACCTCGTATTTACAAGAAAAATATTTTCGCAGTGTAATATATAATACATTTATGAAATAGAATAATATGTTTACTTTACTATAAATTTAGCCATAGGTTTCTAGGAATCAAAACATAGTTGTTTAGCACTGAGTAGTGTTCGTAATATTTCCTTGAAAAAGACCGGCAACTAACGAAGTTAGTCGCGAGGTAAAGTTTTAATTGCTCTCTGGAAGTCTCAGTTCATCTTTTTGCGGTTGCCTGCGGATTAGCCTTGTTAGCTATGAATCCAATACAGCTATAACAATAAGCAATGGCAACACGGCCTTCGTAATTTTAAAAGTAGTTTTTATCGTATTTGTGTACTAAAAAGTATTCATTACAGAAAAATATTTCTAAGTATTAACTTACTGCATTATACAATGGAACCTCAATAGCTGTGACATTCGCCCGATTCTCTATTATCTAAAAATAGTTTTTTTTACGAATTTTAAGAAATAATGACTCAAGAAAAATATTTGTAACTTTTTACAATATACCCTCAATATGCATCCAGCTTTTTCTTATTTTAAAATGGTACCGAATTATTGTATTAATAAATTGTTATATTATAAAAATATTAGTTAGTATTAACTTAATACACTTTACAATGTAACCTAAATAACTACAAGATACACCCAGGTTCCTGTACGTGACATAAATACACTACTTGCTTCTCCGCACCTCCGACATTGATCTATTGAATCATTTCACTCCATTGTGTAGAGGATCATGTTGTGTGGGTAGCCTTGTACGTGTATACCGCTCGTTTGTTACAATTGTCCATCCTCTCTGATTGAACACCCTGTACATCCAAACCGTACAGAAAAATATATAGATAAACTTAGATTATACTAAATCTTTGGTATTAATTGTCAAATTATTAAGTGTTTTAATAAAATTTTCTTTTTCATTTACACACAAAATTTCAAAAACATTTTGACTGTTTTTATTATCTACTATATTTTATAACAACAGGGTTTTATCGTATGTAAATCCCAATAGTTTCTCCTTAACTTGGTCAAAATAACAAATCCTATGTATTAGCATTACATTGAGTACAGTTTATTACACTGTGTTGAAAAGATAACTAAATTCGAAAGTGTTTCAACTCTCAATAGCATTGGCACTTGTACATTGCACGCAGGCAATCAACAGAATAGGTTGGATGTGATTTACATTTGGAATTTACAAGAGTATTTATACACACAACCCATTTAATGTATTAAAAAAGTTACAAATACTTTATGGATTTTGTAATTAAATAGTCTCGTGGTTGAACATGTCCATATCTGGTGATAACTGGAGTATTTCATGATGGTAAAAACTCACTTTCTTTTATCAAATTTCAATAGCATTAATAAAAAATTTTATAAGATTTAAAATAATTTTATTTAGTAAATATATACTTTAATTCTCCTTCACATGAAATAGTCTTTAACTTACATCACCTCGCGCAATGTAGTCAAATGGAGATGCAAACCTACCATTAAATATTCATATATATATCAAATAAATAAAAAGATGCATAGAAACAAATATCCTTAGGATTAGAGCGCGATGATAAATTGATGATAATTCACTAAAACAAAAATTCATTTGTTAATTTGTTTTTGTAGGTAATTGCTTAATGGCAAATACTACCATTAAAATACGTTGATATTCGAATCGTTGGTGTATCGAACCCATAACATCTCTTGAGGATGCCACATGTAGTGGTGAAACGCATAGAGATTGTAATTTAGTTTAGTTTGCGATTAAACAAAGCTGATATTAGTAAATTAATTTTTGTTTTATTGAGTCATGGAGTTACGCAATGTAACGCTTAAATCGATAATTTGGTGGTAATTAGCAAACATATCCAAAATAATGAGGTGCTATTTAATATGCTTACACAGCACCAAATAGTTACTATAACACGTAAAATTTTAAGCATCGTGATTTCACTAGCTACTGTTCAAACCGGAACACAGTAACATTTGGCCGCCAAGATGTAATTTTACTGTGATCTTCAAATAAAAGTGGTTCCTTATTTAGACGAGCCCCAACAAAAGAAGCCTATCACCAGTAGGTAATAGTAGTACTACATTTATATACCTAAACTTTTTTTATCGGTTACGAGTTAACACTTGACCACAAGTACATATACCTCATGTTGCGAGACAATAAAGCAGTAGATGATTAAACCTATTCACCCAAAACATTTCTGGCTCTCACATTTACGTGTGCCGGAACACGGTAATGCTGTTATAGCGGTAGATTGACATTGACAGTGACAACTAGCTAGTCGAGTTCGTAAAATTCTGCCATCATCTAGACTCCTCTATTCCTGTCACCCGGAAATCGAAACCAGAACCCCAGCGTTAGAAGGCAAGCGGTAAAAGCACCACGGAGCCAGACATAAGCTACAGAAAGCAACTGTACGAGTTTATTATATATTTGATAAGGAACTGCACCAGGGAAATAAAAGTTGTTTTTTTTTTAATTGAAGCCAATGTAAAATTACACATTCTGTACAGTGCGGCACTCATAAATTTGTTGATAAAATTTCCAGCTTCTTTGCTGGTCAACGTGTGGCATAAACGTTGATTGCCACAACTAACTTAGCATAGTAATGAAAAATATTGGTCGCCACTGCGCTCGCTCCGCTTCCACTAGATGCAATTAAAATTTACTAACTCATGAATATACGGCAGAATGTTTATTTTTTTTCCGTAAGAATTTAGTAAACAATTTTCCACCGTAATTGAAACATTAATCCAGTAATTGCTATTACATTATTTACTTTGTGATGAAATTTATATCCAAAGCTGTAAAATCTGTTATTTCTTTGCAGTACAGGTTCTAATTCAGATATAATCTAATTCTGTCCTCATAATTTTGTTTCATAATCCGTGACATCACAGAGTTTGTAGATCAACTGAAAAGCTGTATAGTGTGATGAACGACTAACAGTCATTAACACTAAAATATGCATACAGTAGTAGTAAATAATCTTTTTTTTTTGCATATAGGCTAACACTTGGCCTCGATTTCATTTGATGTTAAGGGACAATAAGTCTGTAGATGAAAAAGCGTGTTCGCCCAGAATACATCTGGCTCGGACGTGTGTGACTGCCGGAACACAGCAGTGCTGTTATGACGGCAGATTGACACAGGATAGTAACTAGCCAGACGGTCGCGGAAAACCATACAACGATTTGAAATCTATATCTATACTATTATTTTATAACAGTCGTTTTTCGAATAAATATAGGAAGAAATATGTAAATACTTATTTGTACTGTTTTTAATTGAGAATTTGCATATTATAAAAGTTACAAACAATCAAACATGCGCGCAAGTTATGTTGCAGTAATGTTATAATTTTAGAATAAAATTAAATTTTTCTTAGAGCACTACGAGTATAAATTAATAATCATAAAATACATATTTTTTATTTTATGATAGTTAGGTTTACAATGAATGAAAGTTAAATGTTTTATGCTAAAATTATAACATTACTCCTACATTTGTTCTTTATTCGTACGAAATTTGTGTAATATGTAGCTCTTAAATCAAAAACACAAAAAATTCGAGATGAACAGAACCTAAAAATCCTAATGAATAATTGGTACAGTATCGGATTAGAAATGATGGGAACGCCATTTCCTAACAAGTTATTTTAAATAATATTTTATGAAACTATTGAATATGAAATGATATGATATATAATATGAAACTACTACATGCGAAATTAAAAAAAAAATGTATATTAGTTTGCAATATTTTCAATACATTTAAAAAGTAAAGTCATTTAATTGAATAAAAATAGCACTATTAACTAAGTAATCTATAAGATGTCTAGCAATAATGCATTGAAGCTGCTACATATAAAATCACGGGACTTCTTGAACGGTCGTTAGTATGTCTACGATAAAGTGGTAATACATGCTTCATATCCGCAGACGGAAATGACCTGGTTGAGTGATGAAGCAGTTTCAACTCGTCGAGTGTCCACTTGTACGTTCGCATGCATTACCGTGAATTAAGCTATAGTGAACAGTTAGACAATTAAACATCAGACAATTAAATTTCATAAATAATTATATTGTATATTGATTGATAAAAAAATAAACATAATAATAAGCTCTAAGTAATTTCTCAGTATAGCAATTTTAATATCAGTAGACGTTGAGAGAGAATACAAATGTTGAGCTAGAACACAAGTAGGTGCATAATTTCATGCATATCATTTTTAAATTGCCATTCGGCAAATTTATTTAAATTTAAATTTATGTAAAGAATTAAAGATGTAGATTAACATTGAAAGAAAATCTGTTATCAAGGTAGACATTTAAATATACCATATCATTAAAAAAATTTAAACAGTAAGAATTAAAATACAAATATTCTTATAAAATACGGATATACATTTATATTTTGTAATAACATCTTTTGCATTTATGATTTGTGAAGACTTCAAAGATCGCCACCTCTGTCAATTAATGTTATCATAATATATTTATATTATTAAAGCAATATTTCTATAGAAGCAAAAGGACACAGATTTTTTTTATATTTTGGATAAATACAAAATCTTAGGGGCTTATTATTTATATAATTATATTCCTCCAGCTATTTCCCTATTCCTTTCTCAGAGCTGCTTTCACTGAGCCTATTTGTTTCTCAGGGGTCGGCCCACTGCCGGTGTTGCGACTGTCGTGGTAACTTATCATCACATAAACCGTTTACTCGTTTGCCTGCTTTTTTCATTAAAAAATATCCAACACAATATCCGTTCCAATATTATATATAGAAATTAATAGGAAAAGAATCAATACTTTTAACTATCTCTACAACGGCTAAGCAAAATATATTTATTATTTTTAAAACATTTGCCTATGTAACTTTATTACATTGTAAACTTAATAATACCACACACGCTCATAAGCATTGACAATTTGTACAAACCATTGTTGTTTTTAATAATAATATACTTTCGACTATTATTTTTTAAAATTTCCCTGCATCATCACAAACTACAAAGCGTGCTCATTGCAGGATCATTAACATGACTAGGAAGACGTGGCGATACAGGATTCATATCCGTCAACGGAAATAACCCGGCAGAGTGATGGAGCATTTTCAGCTCGTCCGGTATCCGCCCTATGTAAGGACAGTGCTTCGCTATGATTCATTATTTCCTGTATGTTACCTTGTTGAGGTGAAGGATAAATTGTTGTTACACCCACACAAACAGTTATATGGATACGAGAAATCACAATTTTTGCATTAAAAGAACTTTATATCTCGAATAAAATTATAACACACTCCCATCAACATCTAAAAATTTGTTATTAAGTAAATAAATGTGGATTAAAAAACTAAGCGACTGGAGACTTAACATAATTTTTTAAGTAAAATTTCAAAGCAGTTTTTTACGTTTTAAAACTTATAATATGTGGCGTGTAGTGGTATCTTATTGTATATAAAATACATATTTATAATGCAAAGACCGTCTAATTTGATAGTTTTCATCATTAAGACATATGCAAACACATGTATAATACTTTTTATTATCATTACGTTAAAGTTCTAAATCGGTCTATGAAATGTTATGATTCTCAAATAAAGTTTATTTTGGCTTACAGCCCGATAATTGCTCTTAGGTCGATTGTATGTAGTGTAAGTTCATTTAGTTATGTTAAATATCTTATAATATTTATTTATTCGCTCATCTCAGGTCAAGAATAAGAATTCGTCAGCTTTCAGCATATATTAGAACGTTGTTACTATTATAATAGCCCCAAGCAAATAAACAACAAAAACAACCATTTTGTGTTTGTAATTTCATTTTGTAATAAAATCATAAAGGCCTGAATAAGGTTTTAAAGAAACAAGCTACATATTTTAGAATGATAAAGTTTTGATCACGAAATATTTATGTCTACGAGTATGTAATTTTGAATTTTAAAACCTGATTGTTCTAAATAAGGCGTAATACTTTAACAAAATAAACACGTCGTACTTGTATTCATGTCTATTCATTTTGCTATGATATAAATACATAGAGTAAATATCCGAAATAAAATTAGTAAGATGCAATTTCCCCCTAATTTTCTTTCGGTTGTATTTATTGGTAAGAAATATTTGTTATTATTTTTGCTTGCTACTAGAATTGATAGATAATTTTGAATTATTTACTGTAACTATAAATTATTACAATTATAATTTTCATTTCTAAATTGAGTGGTGCAATAAGTATAACTGTTAAATTATTATCTATTTCATGGTATGTAAGTTACAGATATTTCGTAATATTTTTCCATACCTCTAATAATTGTTTAAATTAGGCTCAATTAATGTTTTGAATTGAATAGCGGCAAACCAATTTTATGTACTAGATAATAACAGTTTGAACCTTTTGAGTTTGAACTGTTATTTAAAAATAGAATGCTAGAAAGTAAAAAATCAGATTGTTCATCGACAGAACAAATGCGTGCTTAATGCTGTAAAAGAATCATATACATAAACAACCTGCTTTATTTTTGTTTTACTGAAACTTAGTGCTTTTTACAAGTAGAGTATCATAGGAACAATCGACGAAGTATTAGTTGGCGGACATTGGATATCCTCGGAAGCTGATGTTCTTGAAACGTGTCAGTTTCTTCATGATGTTTTCTTTCATCTGAGGTTCAATAAGCTCAGTAAGAATTGAACCTATGCATATTCGAGTACTTAACTCCACTGCAGATACTAACGAGCTATCACCATTTTGAAAAAAATAAAAGTTTACCCCCAATCCAACGTTGGGTATTACGAGTATTGTAAAATCTTTTTAAAAATTAATAGGAACTACAAACTAGATTCCATTTTAACGCCGCTTAATATTTTACAAAATGCCCATAAATTTATTACTTTAAACAGGTACCGGAAGGCATTTTATTTGTCACGAAATAGGAAGGTACAAAAATTCGTTGAGTAAGAGTAAGAAATCTCGTGGAAAATTTACCTCTATTTTCAAGACGGGGCTAGTGTGGAAGGAAGTGCGGGTAATATTATATCATAAAGTCAAGTCTTACTCTATTTTAATGTGAAACAATGTAAAAATACCGAAGTTGAAAACAAAACTTTTCTATGTTATCGCATAATTACACTAGGGCTTTTAAAACGCTCTAAGCGATTTTCTTAGACGTGCTGATTTACATACTAGGTTTTCCTTCACTGTTAAGAGCTTGATAAATCGACTACCTTAAAACAGCTTCACCTTTAGGAACTTAGCCTCTTCTTGCTTAGTAGAACACACAAATGACATTAAGCTTTCACAATGGAATAATACAACATTAAAATTACATTTATATGAACAAAATTTGTTATTAAATCTTAAATAAATCACAAAGAAATTCTGTGAAAAATTATTAAAAAAGTATCAGTACCCAGAATATTCCTAGACCAATATTTCCACATAGCACGACCTGTGCAACATAGTCATTTGTGCAATTTCCCAAGAGGAGCGCTTAAAAGTTAGATATCGCAAAAAACTATGATACTTCCAAATTTAGGCAAGATGAATAGGTTATACCTTATCGTCAACTTTTAGTTTCTTATAATATTTTAAAAAATTACAATTATTAAATGAATTATCTAATTTTTGAAGTGCCAGTGTCGCACCGAAGGGGCGCTATGTTTTGCCCAAGGCTGGATATGTGTGACACAATACTACACGTGATATGTAACAATATATTTCGTTCATTTTCCAGATTTTACCGAGTCACAAATTCAAAAATGAGTTATGACAAAATACTAAAATTCGCTGTTAACACAGTAGAAATTCTTTGAGCATACATATGTTAAGTTATACATGTTTAACTGTAAAAACTCTTTTAGAGATTTCATGAAAAACTTTATTTTTAGATAGCTATTAAAATATGTTTTCCATTTTTCTACGGGCATATGGAAACGATAAAAGCCTAAACGGCTGTATTGAGAGCCAGGCATACATATTGTGCACCGGCTCGCATTCGAATGATTATCCTTGGCTCCGTTGCAATATTTGCGTCTCACGTTTCGTACTATTCAGAACGGGCAAAAACTTTTCTAATATTCCACATACAATGGGAATGTAAAGGAAAACTGTTCAATCGGCATATGTATTTGTATTTCGAACTTGTGTAGGTTTTCAACTGCAGTAAGTAATAGTTTTTATTTCACATTCCATATCAGACAAAAGTTATATAGGAAATAAAAGGTCGTATACCATAGAAGTTGACTTCGACTTCGTAGCGTAGTGGTTTATCAACTGCCTTATAACATGAGTCTGGTAGCGTTTTTTCTAACCAACTGAGCTAGCATCATCCTCAAAGTCAATCTACCGCCAAAACAGCATTGCTGGTTTCCAGCAGTCATACTTGTGATAACCGGAACTTACGCTAATAACATGTAAAATAACAAAACGATTAAAATAATCATTCTGGAAAAAAAGAAAAACTTAATTATGTGATTACATGTCAATAGCTACTGCCGATATTCACTTCCTGACAGTATGACATGATATTTACTTTTTGTAAAAATCAATAATTAAAGTAAAATTACCTATTTCTATATCCATATAACATTGGTAACCCCGGTAATTTCTATAAATAACAAGGGAAAATAAAAAAACAATTTATCATCGAAGTAATGGCTTGAGAAGGTAAGAAGTGGAGCGTAAATCCGTGATAAAAGTTATCAAAAAGTCATTAAAATAGGCGCCCTAGTGGACTAATAAATTAGAGACTGCTTGTATCAAGTTCGTCGCTGGGATAATAATTGAAAAGAAATTAAATTGTTTTTATTTATTAACGTAATTAAACCGAAGGCATGTAAAATCTATACGTTAAAATATTATGAGGGTGTATTATGTATGCAAAAGTGGTACTTAATTTTGAGAAATGTTTATTTCTTAGACTTCCAATGACATAAAACACGTGAGTTTCTGATGTATCCAATTCATTACATTTTCAGATTCACGGAAAATATCACCACATATATCAATTTTTAGTTTCCGATTAGCTTAAATATTTCTCTAGGTATGTGGTAATGGGACAAATTTTTGGATCGGCTACACACAAGCAAATCCATTCCATAACGACATGGAGTTTAAGGTTATTACTCGAAACAGCTGCAGAACATTCTAACATTCATAAAGTATTATGGCGTACCTTATTAGTTCACGGGCGCTCAAGACGCAGGAAATTTGTTCGTATAACATTGCTCCGTATTAACCTTACTTATCGAGCCTATGTAAGACGAGCATTGGCCCTAAGCGAAAATATAAGGAAGCGAAATTCCATCGACATTATTTGAAATGAGAAATAAGAAATTGACTTTTTAATTTCCTTTCTATAGTAATTATTAATTTTCAGTTATTATTTTTATCGGATATATGATGTATATGTATGTAATATATATTTTTTAATCATTTATTAAAAAGAGGTGCATTAACCCTTAAACAATTTATACAAAATTACGACAAAGAATTTGACGAAAATTCACCTTTCTGGCTTTAATCGCAATCACTAATTATTATCAATGAAATAAATAATGTTCAGTGTCAACACTGATTCTTAGACTTCATCTCCTGAGAATGGATATGTACTTTAACATCCCTTGGAAATCTTTACATTATCTACAATTACGAGATAAATGACGTTGCTTTCGCTCGTTAAATAGAGATATCCTGCAAGTTAGACCCGTGTTTGGTCTTTATAGTGGCCCTAACATTGTTTAAATGCTAAAAACTCACAAAGTAAGTAAAGTATTCTGTAATGTATTTATACTATTACTATAATCATGCACAATCGCTCATTTGACGCTTGTGAATTAATCCACAGGCGAAGATTGAGCATTGTAAAAATAGTAATTTAGTAACTTTTACTAACTTTATTGTCACAGTGAGTTCCATTTGTTCTAATTACTCGTATAACTTTCTATTTTTATTTCGCTTGTGCGCAAATATGTTATTAAATAATTCCGGATTATTTTGCTGTTATATATATATATATATATATATTGTTCAATAGCAAAATGGTAACTATCAGTCTATAGAACGCTTGAAAGGGATATATCGATTGTAAATTATATCTATTTCTATGCTAATGACATTTGCCCAATGAATGAAGCCACAGAGTACCAGGTAAGACTTTATAAATTTACCTTCTCATTCAAATTCATTCATTTTGTATGAAAATGTAAAATAGAATAGTTAATTCTTTGAAAAATGTTTTTATTTACACTTATGAATAATCATAACAAGTTGCACCTGCAGGACAAAAGCTCGACATATACATATAGGTGATGTACGTATCTACTTAAAAAAATATTCATGACGTGATTTTTAAATATTTATCATCTTTGTAGTCGTATTTACCCCTTATAGTTATTATGATTCATTAATTTTAATGCACTACATTGCTAAAATGCGGTGTGCCGAGCTATCAGGCTTGACTGGGAATACCGCTCCTGTTCACAATTTTAACTTAAAAAAGGAGTAACACATTTCCTTAACTAATTTTCTAACTAAATTTCCTTAAATAATACACAACTACTTTCTCAAAAGATATCTATCGATGGTTAGAAAATAATTCTTGAAAATATTTGATAATACACACTACACATAATATATTGTACTTCCTTACAATAATTAAAGGTCTTAAAATAGTGTTTCTGTACTTAATGTATTAAACTAAGTTCCTATGTTGATATTTTTACAATATTTAGGAAATTCAAAATATACATTGATGTTACATACAACATTTTTGTATGCGCAAAATCACTTTCATTTTCTATTCAATAGCAGAGGCTTATTCTACAGAAAGTACTGTCGTTACTAAACATTTACTTTCAAGAGCAATAAAAATCGGCTTAAGGACGTATGAGGATGGAGTGTGAAAAATACCAAGCGACTATTAATTTTTCCTTAGAAAAAGGGAGCACATTTGATATTACTACTACATTGAAGACTCTTAAACTTTTACATAAATTTCATGTAACACATACGAAGTATGCTCGTCTTTAATACGGACTGTTTTATTTCGTGTTACGGTAAATAACCTCAAATTATACGACTGAACAAATAAAACGAAGTTTTGAATGGTTAAATATGGTTAGTATATACAGAAACGGAGAATATCTTCAATTAACTAATTAAAGAACTTCAATGAAAGTATTATAATACAATGACTTTAAAACGCAGTGTTATACATTTAAGTTAAAACAAGTATTGTTAGTTTTTTACGAAGAAATAACAATTTTTCCAAAAACAATTATTCTTAACAACAATAGCCTAACTTATACTCGTAACTATAACTGGTACTTTTCTATATTTAATGATATATTTAATCGACAAGTTGTCAGCTAAATACGAACGATGTTTTTTTTTTTAATTTCATCGAGTCTTTTTTTTTAAATAATGAGGTTTATACATTTGCTTGCTATAAAGTTAAAAAAAAAAATTCAAATTTTAAAAGAAGAATCTCAGGTTTCTTTTTTTTAGATTACTTTTACTATTTTATCAATTTTTTTCCTGAACAAATATTATTACCTTGTACGATAAGCAATAACAAGTTTATCCAACATTCATTTTGGGTATTATAAATTGGCAGAAGGCCAAGGGTTTATCTATAAGTTTTCTGAAATATTTGTTTCTCACGTACCTTATCATTTTCGAAAAATTAGGAAATTTTATCAATATTTAATGTAAAATTTCTTCAACTGTATTATCCTATAAAAGTAATAACTTTATTGTTATTTTGATTTTCAGTGATAATTTACGTTACATAACGAAGGATGAATACTTTTTAATTATTTACTCCATTAATATGTAATTAATACAATATAAAATTTTATTTCATTATTCAAAACTATCTAAGTGAATTAGAGTCAAGAATACTATTCGTTTCAGTATAAGTGCAAATTTTGGTTTGGCATTTTTAATTTTTTTTAAAATGTGCGAAAACATTTTCTTGACTATGGCATAAAGCAGCGAACATGGATTGCGTTTTGACTTCCCATGGTGCAGTGGTTTACCGCTTGCTTTGTAACGCGGAGGTTTCACAGGCCACATGGAAGTACCAAGCGTAAAAATTATTAAAGAACCTCAAAATATTCTTAGTTTTTACAAGACAATTTCAAAAACATATCAGTGCCAGTTATAAATTACGCAAATCGTGCATGGATGACGTCATAAAGAATCGAAGGAATAGGTTAATTTGAAGGGGTTTTTAAAATACTTGTTAGTATTAATGCAACATAGATGAAAACAAATCAATATTGTTATTTTATAAATTCACTGTTACATTGCGGTAACCTATCCATTCAGCGAACGAACGGTAACTATGGAAATTCACCTCCATGCTTAAATGTTAAACTATGCGGAATACTAAACACACTACAACATCGAGCAAAATGTTATTTAATTAACTTTGAAAATGTATCAGTGTATTACTAAAATTCATCATTGTAGGGAATGTTAGCATACATATTTTTAAGTTTAACAGAACGTGATCGTAAATCAACTTAGAAAATAGAAATATACGACGCTGGGTACAGATTTGAATAATGGTAGTCGCTGTTAGTCTTATTAATAACTATTACAGCTTCGGTGGACTAAAGGCAGGAAGATCCAGAATAAAGGAGCTTAACCAGTTCAAAGAGCAAATACAGCATTTTACTAACAAAGCCGACGAAAGCAACGAAAACGCAAGCATTACGCAGTAAAATTATTGCTGTATAAATACACAGATCAAAAAAGTCTAAGCAACATATTCTATTTACAATTATTATATCATTTCTTTCCAAGTATGTACTATCTATGTAAACTTTTATGATCTAGAGGACATACTGGCTGGTTGTAAAAAAAATTCGAGTGTTATTTGTTTTTTTTTTAACCAATTCAAAAGCGAATGTATTTGTTCGAATTTTATATGGAGCGACGTCATTTGAATGCAGATGAAATGCAAAGAGTTGTAGGGACGTTGCAAGCGGAAAGAAGTCAATCTCAGGAATCTCGGTGTTTTGGTGTCAACAGAAGCGTTATTTGCCTTCTTCATCAGCGTTACACTAACACGGAAGATCCTGTTGAGCAGCACCCAGGTCGAGGAAGGTGTACAACCACACGGCAAAATCGCAACATACAACTGACTGCAAGACGCCAGGCGATGTTAACCGCCCGAGAGATAGGTTTAAGGCTACAAAATTCGAGTGGTGTTGTTGTTAGCTGCCAAACTACGAAATTGACTGCATGAGTATGGCCTACGAGCACGACGGCCAATTAGGTGCCCACCGATACGTCACGGGAATCGCGCTCGTCGA
>DWQX01002436.1:0-21820 GCA_018245475.1 Pharmacophagus antenor | reverse complement strand
CATATATATATATATATATATGTACATATATAGTAAAAACGGTACCTACGGTAAATAGTAAATTTAATGCTTTTCAGTGCTTTAAGGCTTTTATACGAATGCCTCAAGATGATTAGTGCTTCACCAATGGCAGGATTTGTTCGAAGAAACTCGCACCTTTACCTTTTTTGTTTTCTTCAAAATGTGTAAAAATGGACTTTATATTTATGACAACACTTTTAAATTAATCTTGCGACGGCCATGTTTATTTTAAAAGTCCCCGAGCGAACTAATTTCTAGGAGACCGGAACTCCGCTTGCAACTCTTATCTTCGTCGTAAACTAAATACTTACAACACAGAAGTAATAACGCCCCCTCCCCCCGACTTTCCTTAGACGGCATCTCTTGACTACGACTGAATAAGTATTTATTTTCCATCAGTGGACGCAAATATTTACCCCGGGGCTCTTTGCGAATTGCGCCTTCTGTTCTCGATACATATTGCGGTCAGTCATTTAATTAGCGAACTATTTTAATGGAGGCCAGTTTCAATTTGGCATTACAGTTGTAGTTTTATGTTTATATCAAATTGTCACGTCTCATTTGATTTTATTTTAGTACGCAATGAAGTAAGTTTCTTTATTCTACCCCACATTCCCCTATATACTTTAGAGGCGTAAAATATTAAGTCTACGTTACTCTAGTTAATTTAGGAGATAGAGCACCCTTCAAATTGTAACACTGCGTTTTTTTCTTTCACGTCTTAATGAGATTGCTCTTCATAATGGACATATCGAGATATCGTTAAATATTTTACTACACCTACCATAATTACTATCACTACACTTATAATACTTAATACTATCTTACTAATTCAAATAGATGCTATAATCGTCGCCAAGTTTCTGGTGAATTAAGATGTTCGATCGGCGAATATGGATTGGATAAGACGAAAATCCATGACACATGTTGCAATAGATAAAGAGGTGTCCCATTTCGGCATGGTCTATCAACTTTCCACCAGCGAATATTCATTACATCATGAATTTGATTATTGTTGTTACATTTCGGGGAATAATTTTTTTAAAGAACACAACCTTCGTCGATAGTAGAAAACGGCAAAGTTTCGTTTTGACACTGCAATCGCTCTTCTTGGTGTCCGTCAATATAACACTACCACCAGTAAAATGCAATTAATAACGAATAACTAGGAGAACTCTGACGACTTCATAAAAATAACCTATTATATAGCAATAAATTAATGATGCCCAAAATATGATTATGAAACAATTGTGTGTTCGTCGAGATGTCATTTCTAGAATATTCTAAAACATGACAACACCTCGTATACAGCTGCGCGACTAACTATAAGGGGACACTATTATCAATGTTACCAACCTAAGACAAAAAACATAGTGCTACAACAATGATAAAGATCGAAAACTTCTTTCTTCTTTTGTTTTTTTTTTATACTTAGGTCGAGCAAACGACTCCACCCCACCTGATGTTGAGTGGAAGTGGAGTCCAAATGCGAAGATGACTGGTGCCACAAAAAGGTTGCATCAGCCACTCTCAACCTGCCGACCCGCAAAGTGCTTCTTCACGCCTCGCGCAAAAGACCCAAGGTTAAATGAAGGAGGAAACACATGAGCTGGGAGGGAGTTCCATTTAGGTATAGAGCGACAAAGGAAGAAATCCGAAAAATTCTATGTGCCCGATGGAATGGTGGTGACGGTGTGTCTATGACACCGCAGTCCCGCTCGTGTGTTTCTAAGGTGGAAAGGGGATGGTGGGATAAGGGAGAAAAGCTCTTCGGAGCATTCACCGTGGTACAGCCGGTAGAACACGCACAATGCCGCGATGTCTCGTCTCGTCCGCAGAGGTTCAAGGGTTCTGGTGATCTCTGCGTCGTCAATGAGACGGACTGCGCGATGTAGCAACCTGTCCAAAGCATCAAGAAGGTACTTAGAGGAGCCATTCCGGAGGTGCAAGCAATACTCGACGCAGGAGCGCGCCTGTGTTTTATACAGCAAGCACAGTTGATCAGATCAAGTTTGACACACAAACAAGACTTGTGAACTATCTCATAACTTTTATATTAAGCCTCATTAACTCTATTAACGAAAATTTTAATTAAAGTATATATAATGTTATACAAAATTATTAAACCAATAATGTCAATATAATCAAATCTCTCTTCTAGTTTATTTTCTGAGAAGAAAAACGGGAGTTTTCAACACTTCGTTTTTAGAAAATTACAAGAAAAGTTTAAAACGATATTGTCCTCTTGGCAAAACCTAATATTTTTACTAAAAGATCCAAATTATTAAAGGTTAATTTGAATCTTTTTGTAAAATTATTAGGTACGTTGTTTTAAAATATTTTATTTGTTTCATAACAATCAAATGTTTAAAATCATTCTTTACAAAAGTAACCAATTTAGTAATAAAAAGACCGCGACTATCATAAATTTAGATACTATTTTGTAAGGACTCAAATTATTAACAAAATAATTAGCGATTACATTAGTGACAAAATTAAAAAATAGTTCTATTTCGTAACCTAAGTACATGCTTTCATCAGGGTCCCACCGCTACGAGTAGTATGACTTATAACACACAAAGCTTGGAAACTTAATGCACAATACGTTACCTAACCTATAATTTATACAATTTTCTTAACCATTCTTTACTTTATTATTTATTGTTCCGTATATACTTTGGAACATAGTTTATTTCACGTCTGTGTGTATAAACGTTATGTAAGACGAGATGTATGATAATAATGCTTGTGATAATCAACTAATAGCTAATTCTTGGAAATGGAGCACCGTGCGAAACTCATTCAAATCGACAGCTAATTGACTGTCATGTTCACAGCTGAATTAAATTAAGCTGATACGAAACAGCGATGAGGTCGGTTGTATGTCTAAAAAAAATGAAACGTAGTATGATAGTCGTAAGATAAAAAGTTACTAGTACTTTTTTTGCTAAAAAATAGATAAAATGAGACAAGAAAAAAGAAAAAAAAAAACAAAATTTTAATATAAATTATAAACAAATGCAAAATCTAAGTCGTTGATTTTTTTTTTATATTTGGCGACATTCAGATAATTCTTTTTTCTTAAATAATTAAAGAAAGAACTTATATACATAATGTTTGTAAAAACAGAATCATCTATATTTCAATAGAAACTAATAAATTTTCTATTATTTATTCTAAATGTTGAGTTTTATTTAATTGTTTACAGCAGTTTTAATAGACTTCCGTTTGCTACGCAGTGCTTACCAACAGAATAATCATGATGTGTTCCATCCCGATGGTGTTCGTACAACAACTACTAAAGGTAAAGCATACAAATGTCAAAAAATAATTGTAGCAAAAACAATATTTATCGGTTATGGGCTCACACTTAACCTCATTTTAACCTGATGTTAAGCGACAATGAAGTCGTAGATGGTGAAGGGTGTTCCCCAAGAATATATCTGTCACTCATTTGTATGACCACCGGAACACAGCAATGGCGTTTTGACATTGAGGACGACAGCTAGCCAGGCTGGCTCGAACAACCCTTCAACCAACCAGACTACTATCCCTGTAGTCCGCGAATCAAATCCGTGACCTCAATGTTACAAGGCGAACTTTAAACATCTGGACACGGAGACATTCAAAATCACACAGACAAATTATCACGTTTCGTTCACATTCATTCGCCATTTCGAAATTGCCCGCATGCTTCGTGCTGTATAAGAGGGTAAACAAGAACTTGAATAAAAAAAGCCCGGGTCGGCCAGCCTATTTTCACACGTCCCGCCGCTCTCCGCCCGGGAGCTTTGCGGTAAGCAACTGACGGCTTAAATCCTCCACGAACTTTCACGATAAATGTATTAAGATATCGGTGTTAATAAACTTTTGCCTATCAGTTTACGTTCATATACAGTATAAAGTTTTTGACTCGATAATAAGAAAATCATGATTTGTTTATCCGGGCGTTACTCTGCAACTAAATAATACAATTAATTATATTGCTAATTTCAATATATTTTTTTTATAATATATAATTTCTATATTAAAATTATCTAATCTTAACGCATTCTATGTTGTGCTCTCAAAACCCTGTATGATCTGAAGATTGACAACACGTGTTGAGAATTGAGTTCAAATTGTGATCAAGTCGTAATATTTGCTATTAAAATAGATGAAAACTAACAAATTTATTTACTTTTTTTTTATAATATGCACACTACTTATCAATGAGTTAATTTTTTATTTCACCTAAAACCAAACAGTAAACAATTGTTGAGAACAAATTAGGATATAGATTATATCTAACATAAGAAAATAGAGTATATATTATATACAGTAATATCTATTATAATCAATAAGTTATCCAGTACTGCATTAAGTGTGTTTTATAAAACTGAATATGACACACCTTTACAATTTTTAATCACCAACCTTAGAAGGATGGTTTTCTTTGTTTAACATGCGAGTCCAACTGATTTTGAACAAGCGTTTTCAAAGTCTATTCCGATCCTATTTCTTTATTTCTTAAAAAATTGTTGACACCTATCTATATTCTATTTATTTTATTAAAATTTATTTACGTATTTTCATTAAGTTTATTAGAATTTAAATGCAAAAATATTTTTAAAATTGTCGACCAGTTACATACCACAGCGCGCCCAGTGACCTCGGATCTCGGCTGCAAGCTCAACCGTGCACTCGTCTTTATTCCTATTGATGTAGCATTCTTTTTCCCTATGCCCCACTCTCACGGATAAATTGAGTTTCAGGTTAAGATGTTATTATGAAAGGGGTTTCACTAATATTTTTCATGAACAAGATTTTTAAAGCGCTGTATAGTATATTTTAACTTTACAATATGTAGTTGTTTTAACCAAAACAAACGATTTATTGAAGATATTTAAGATCGCGAGATAGGTACCTACACACGCATAACGTATTCGTTTTCGACTTTCGTCCTTTAGCGAAGATATAAGTTAATTTTTCTAAGATTCAAATCTTCCCAAAAAATTTACGATTACATAAATTTTGCGTAAATGCTTATTTTAGGTTAAGTTAAGCAATACACGTGGATGTTATCGTGTTTTTTTTTTAATTCAGAGTATGGAGTCGTGACCTTGAGTCGGGGCATGCCATGCTAGCCTAGCAATTTCAATAAGGACCGCACCCTTCATACCACAGCAATGTTTACATACTGCCGGTTGCCAGCCGATATATATCTCGCTTTATAAAGTAATGGTTATCCACTTGAGAGATCTCTAGCAAGATATACTTTAGTACAAAATATGTAAGGCTATTAAAATTTTTGGTATACATTACGCATTCTAATATTTTATGCTATGAAAAAATTTTTTTTTAATGGCACAAAGGATTTATGAGGTGGAGTCAATCTAATGTCGCGTGTGTACGGGGTAATACCGATTTATGACAATATTATTATTATTAAATATATTTTATATATAGAGTATATACTAATGTGATAAATGGTTTTATAGCGTTACTTATTTCATCGTCAGTCTTAAATAAAATAGTGTTTCCTATATATTGTTAATTAAGCTCTGGCATTTTATTCCAAATTAGACTTTTTGCTTTTTGTCTCTTTTATTCCAAGTACACCAAAAAAATAGATCCGACTAAGTTTATTTTTCTGTTGTAGAAGGGTTGTGGACCTACGTTTATATTTAAAACTGTATAAATTTTAATATAAATTTTATAATTTTTACGCTATTCATACTCTACAACTCAGTAATACGAAATTGCAGGATTTTGTAGATTCATAAAGACCCATCTCAAAAGGCAGTTTTAAATATAGAAAACAGTACGACAGGGGAAAGTTCCACACCCATATTAGAAAGGAAAGATATAGTGGTAACATTATCTTACCATCTCACGTATAAATTTAACAATAAATGTTATTAATGATACAGTTGTATACTATCTTACTTTGTGTATGACGTCCATACATTTCTTATCATAAGTCTATTAAGATGTCTTTAAGAGTAAAAAAAACACGATTCTGTATTCTTTTAGATATGTCATTAAAAAAAATCAACTTATCCCAAGAATCTTTTCTTTTATTAACTTTTGAATTTTAATGCAATGATGTCAAAAATGCAAAACTTTAAAAAAATGCATATTTTCCACCTAATCTTTTTAAATATTGCCGTAAGCGAAAATGGCGGAGAATATTGTCTTAATTTGATCAACTAAATTAAATGTTTATTTCATATTGTATACATAGTTTTGTTTAAACAGCTTTGCAATTCTCGATCCAATAAGTAGGCAATAAACTGCAAAGGCATTACAGTGCAGTTCTGCATGCTAATATAATCATAAGTGCCTAACTCTATAGAGTTAAGTGGCTACATATTCGTGAGTATAACTTTGTGTATGATTACTCTGAATAATGTAATAATTTGGTGATGTTAATACCGTCAAAATTAACCGACGATAAACGTGGGTACAGTTAAGTTACTCGGCAAAGCGTTTGGTCGTTCGTCAATCCCACGCCTCTAGCAGTTGTATTTACTAGTCATTACCAATCTTACGCTTTCACCCAAACGTGGGCGACACTCGATGCCTGTGGTACCATTCACAATTTAATCGTATTTACCTATGTCTCGACTACAGTGTGCGATAGTAACAACAATAACTCGATAGCAATCGGCCAAGTGATCTTGATAAAAGTTGTTTACTAGCAGATTACTCGCCGTTCGAAGCGAAAGTAAATATTGTAAAGACAGATTTAACTTCTCGGACGTGTGTGTACGGTTTTGAGGTGATTCAAAACATGACAGTGTAAGTTTAAGAACGGGCACAAGTTTACGACGTGTTGACATTGAAAATTACGCAAGCAAAACTTGTGTGCAACTTCAGTGTTTTCGAGACTGCATTCGAGCTAATGATAATACTAGTCTATATTTCGTCTGGCAACGGACAAAAAGCCGGAATGCCGCGTTTAAAGACGGCCCCTCTTACCTCTGTCGCTCGTACGTATCCTGCGAGGGCTAAACATGACAGCCATAGGTATATCCGTAAATGCATCACAGCAATGTGATCGGGCTCCGCCGCACCAATAGTCGCACAACACTTATATCACAGCACAAAACAATTTTGTTGTTGTGTTATTTCACTAGCACAACACACGGGCACTATAACGCGCAGAGCGACATGCAGCTTCTCCACAGCTCGGTAGTAAACTGAGTGTCGCTTGGCGCTCGCTTCACTACGTTGAAACCGCGCGCGCCTGCAAATGAATATCAGACAACTTCGTTACTTTGAGTTTTCATTTTCGTTCGACAGTTGTCTTTACAAGGAGGATTAAATTTTTGTAAACTTATGTATTTTACAAAATGTTAATGATGTATACATTTTATCCAAAATTATGAAAAAATATTTGTTTTCATGATAAAGGTACGCTTCCGTAAAATCATAATACACGACAACTCACAAAGCAGTTCTAAATATACACGTGAACGGACAGAAATAATATTATTTTGCTAGGGCATCGACCGTCTATAATATTCCTTTGAAGTTTTGTTCTCATAAAAGCTATATTTATTCTCTTTGTGTACAGCATACAAAGTTTACAAACATGAAATCTGTATTAAAAGAATATTTGTTTCTTGAAGTTAAATGAATATTTACTTCTTTTGAACTATATAACAAAATTTTTCAAAAAGAATCATGTTTCATTTTTAACTGTAATAGTTACGCTTAAACAACATTTTTTAAACACTGCTTAGCAGTTAAGCAACAGTCTGCTTTGAACTTAAGCAACATTTTTTACGTTGACTATTTTAAATAATAACTTAGGTATTTTTTGTGGAAATTATTGTCATTAATATACCAAAAAACAGTTTCATCAATAATTTAAAAATATTATTCTAAATTTAAATAGACGGCAACTCATAAATTATTATATTATTAATTATATTGGAAATTTTATTAATGAGTGATGAAAATACATACGACTAAAATTTGATTCATAAATTACTATATGTCTTAAGCGCCATCTCTGAATTATAACTTTAACAATGTAACAATTTACAACATTACACTGGGCAGTCTATACTATTTCTAATAGATGACGTACTTCACGTTTTATTGTAACAATGCGTTTCTCTAATTACACTATTCGATTTGTACAAAACAAACAATTCAAAGAGATTATATCCACTTTAGCGGTTTTGGTTTCACTTTAAATTTATCTAAAATCCATTAGTCTGAAAAAAAATTCAATAAGTCATACATCATAAAATCGATTTTCATGAATCTCAATAGAACAAAATTTTAATTAGCTAATTTCCGCTTTGTTTAATAAGAAATACGACTATGTGACTGAAAAACAATCTCAATACGTTTATCCACTGCACGATGATGGGCTGTCGAACATATATCTTCTGAGGATACCACATGAAGTGGCGACACGCGTTGAGATTGTGTTTTAGTCGTAGTATTGACTATTAAACAAAGCGTTAAATATATATTTTTTATGTTTTATTGGAACGAGGAGTTCCGAAAAATAATGTTTGAGTTAATAAATTATTTTTAATGAAACTGTTTTTGAAATGGTCGTAGAAGACTTCACATTTCTAAAAATGATAGATGTTATTAGTCATAAATTTATAGTAATTATAATTTACTGTACATAATTTTCTTAAAAATTTTACAATAAAGTTTATTTGCTTAATCTATAACATATTCTTCATAGTTGATATCACTTAAAGGTGCCTTTATTTATATGGTAATTTAATACAGCACACTTATATTTTAGTATTATGCACTTTCATCTTTCATAGTTTTATCCAGTCCATACTAGGATTATTCGTTGCTGCCAAAAAGTTGTATGAAAATTCAAAATATACTTTATTTAAGGCCCTCACAGGCGCATTTCAGGGATCAAAATGATTCTAACGCCGGTTCCAAGTACATTCTCTTATGAAAAATCAAACTAGAAACTCTAAGCATTTCTTGGAATATTATTATACGTAGGATATATATTTACACTTTTCCTTTTGCTGAATTGAAGCGAAACTATCATATCTCTAAGCATTTTTGTCATTAAAACAGTCTTCAACACAGTAATAAGCTGTACAAATCAAAATACTTCCTATAATTTTTTAAAGCTGTGCTAAGGTAAGCCTAAAATATTTTTTGACATTTTATTATAAAACCGTGCGCCCAAATGCAGATGAGTTTCTAATTCAATTTTGACATGAAAAAAGAAAACATAATTCTTGTTCAGTCTTAGTATTAATATTAAGGACATCAGTTTTCATATGTTAATAATTTAATTTTGAGGCACAACCGATATGCCATTACAAATACATTAGGTTACTGTTAAAATATGTATCTCCTTAAGGTTTTTACGTACAGAAATTCTGGAATCGCCCTGATAGCTCCTTTTTGTACCACAAATACAGACTCTATGTCAGACGCTTTTCCTTAGAGCAAAATTACATAGAACATGATGCTATGGAAATAACTGAAACAAACAGTACAAGTAGTTTCAACATCCCAGAGTTGCCTAGCTTTACTTACGTGTGGAGCAGAGCTCAGCTTATTTGATATGAGAGTTCTATATTTAGTATGTACGATTATACCGAAGAAAACTATAGACTCGACAGAATTTAATGCTTAGCCATTTACCCCAAGTTGACTTTTGTTGAGTTTTTCTACAGTTAGATGGGCAAAATTCAATATGTATAGTTTAGGATTTAGAAAAAGAACCTTGCTACGTGTTTGCGAAACCACTGTTTCATTCGACTTTCCTTGCTTTTAGTTCCTATTAATTTAAATATAATTGACAAAATATTTCCATCTTATAGTTTGCGAGTTGTATTTTATGAAATTACTGGTGTAAGGACAGTTGTGTGATGACCCAAAGTTTCGGGTGCTATGTGGCACTATATTAGACAAATTTAGTGCTATGTTGCACTATGTTCATTATGTCACTAGTTAAAATACAACCCTTTTATGACTAGTAATAAGTTGTTCACAATGTCCTTATTTGTACTGTACTCTACAAAGTATAACAATAAAAATCAATTTCGTATTAGTTTAAACTCCATTCTTCACTCTGTAGACATGTCATGATATGAAATAAAAAAGAAATTATTGTTACAAATATATTTCTTTTTAAAACTTCAACATAACTAAAGTAAATAAAAGCCAACAAATCAATCCATAAATTGACCTGTTTTTAATCTACATTTTATAGAAAACATTATGATGATCATTGAAAACATTATCTTTACTGGTTGACACTGATGTGCTATTACTTCTCATCCATTTTTGCCATTTGCTCTTTGTGGCGCCTGATGGCGTCCTCATGACGCTTGATCTGGTCCTGATGGAAGGCTATTTCTTGACTCAACATGCCCTTCATATTCGCTAACTGCTCCTTTTGCTGTAAATGTTAAAAATATTAGAAAAATCGTTAATTCTGTGTACCACATAATTTTATTTAACTCATTATTGACAAGAAGGGTATAAATACACATTTCACACACTGGCACCTACCTATTAATTGATACACAGGGTTTTTGAAATACCACATGATACCTGAATTTTATTAAATCTTCCTATTCATCAATTGTCAGTCATACAAACATGGTGATTCTACTTTTATTATATATTGATATTATACTATGTCATTACATATTATACTACATTTATTACAACATTAAGAATTTATGAAGATGGGTGGTTTAGCATCAAAATGGTCGATTTCAATAAAAGAAAACAAAATTTTATTAAAGATTATAAATAACAATTTCATTTACCTTCTTGTAAAAGTATTCCTCCTCCCTTGCAGCTTGCATTTTGCCAAAGGAGCCTCCAGCATCACGGATCGCACCACCAGTGCCACCACCCTTTCCAGCACCGGAGCCGGGTTCACCAGAATACATTCTATGGAAAAAAAATATTAATTGTACATTATTTATAAAACAAATCAGTATGTGACTAATTTGTATGTAAAGCTGTTTTTTCTTTTCTTTTTAAGAATTACCACCATCATTTTGCAAATAGTAGAATATATAATTTATTACCTCATTAACAGCTTATCATTTTAACAGACTTATTTTGATTTTGAATGTCTATGGGCTACAGGTATAGTGGAGTCTGGATGGTGGTAGGGTCTTTCCATCTTGCCTGGCTAGCTATCACCCACATAATCAATGAGCCGCCTTAAGTAAGTATGTCATACATGTGAAAAAGAAGTATTCTGGGCAAACTCACTTAACCAACTACTGCCTCATTAGACTCATAACTATTAAATAGCTTTAATACCATCACTATTAATCATTTCAATTACTGTTAGTTCACAACACACCCACAGAGAAATACTGACATAAAATTCAGGGGTTTGGTTTTTTTTTATGTGATCGTTCTTACAAAATTTAAAAATAAAGATTGTAAATTAAAAAAAGCTATTAATTTCCAAACATGTTCATCCTCTAGATGAATCTTTCTCAAGGTGGGGTGTGGGCCCCACAAGAGGGCAATTCTGTCATTTAGGGGCAATCAGTGACTTTAAAAAAAAATTGCTAAAACAATAACTGTATTTTTTGATTTTGTTTTTGGGGGCATTAATTAAATATTGCTATAGTCAATGGGGCAAAGTAGGACCAAATAGGTTGGGAAATAATAGCCTTGATATTACCATACTTTTCTATACAGTATAACATTTTAAATTACCTTTCCCTGCATATACATGAATACAAAATAATTATAGTCAGATGTAGTATTAGTCCGAACAAATAAGTAAATTTCAGCTCCAACTTTAAACCCATGTTTTAAATAGTAAACACTAAAATAATTACTTAAAACTGATCGGTTGTTTGATAGCAATCATGTGATGTATAATCCAGTTTGTGTGTATCATATTAATTGGCATCTATTGTAAGATCGTAACAATATTTTTAAAATTACACAATGACAATCCATTGATCACGTTATTATAGACTTTATTTGAAAATTTATAAAAACCATGTGCCGTGGAAGGTTATTTATAAATCAAATATCGGGTAGAATATTAGGAGAAAGTATGATTTCAAATCACTAATTTAAGAATAAAAACATTACTAATGTTATTTCGCATTTTACAACTACGTACTAAAAAATTTAAAAGTTAGATTGCGTAATCTGCAATGCCGGTCGTTAGATGTAATACCTTAAACTTGCAATTGCTGGTCTCAGCGTAGTTCTTGGTCTTAAAATAAAACTCATGATATTTTTAATGTTAATTGCTTAATATAAAAGTACAACAATTTACGTATACGTGATTTGCTGTAAAAATAAGTAATGACATTAAGGGGCTGCAGAGAAATGTTTTTTTTTCCAAGACTTCTAAGAGACACTTCAAGGATTTTAGCCAAAATAGAATTTTATATTGAAAAAGTATAATGAAATAAAAATTAGGATAATTACATTGTTACTAAACTTGTAACAAAACGCTTTTAATTAATATTAAATTTCCCTTAAATTTATGTCTGAAACATAAATATACAAAATTATGTTAACTTAATAATGCTTTAAAATATTTTAGTTTTGTTTTTTTTTAATATTTTCCTATTTCAGTCCTAGTAACAAACTCGTTTATTTACTATTAGGATTTAGCAGTTGAATTATGTATAGAGGATAGTAAGTACTGTTCTAATACATGTAATAAATATGGGATAATCTGTTTGACACTAACATATTAACAGAGTAAAGGTCACTATATACATAACATAACAAAATTAAATATTTAATATTGTAAATTCATAATCATGTATATTTTTGTTTTAATTAAAAATTATACATTTTCCTTGACTGTGTAAGGAGTTTTTGAAAAATCTGTCAATTTTTTTATTTCATGTGACACAATCTAGGTTTTTATATAATTTAATATATATGACAAACTATATATTGCTTTATTATTTACTTTTACGACCTATTTATTTTTTTTTACTGTATTTAATGTAAAAAGTGTTGTTATAAAACAAAAATTTTGAGAAACATTAAGATAAAAAAATTCTCTGTTCATCCCGTGAATCTAACCTATACCCTATAAATTAGATAACAATTGGAATAATATACTTACTCCATTTCAAATTTCTTTAGCCACAAAACATGTTTCAGTTTCTGTTCTGCTATAATTTTATTTAGTTCCGCAGCTTCTCTCATTGCACGGAAAACTTGTCTTTCTTCTTTTAATGTATCCAATTTCAGTTGCTTTTCCGTTTTTGAATATCTGTATAGATTTAGATATTTATTAGATGAAATCGACAATTCAAATATTTGAATATAATAATGCGTTACGCTATGCTAAATTTAGGAGCTTTCGAATAAACTAAAATCATTAAAATGAAAAAATCAAATAATTAGATAAATAGCTCTAGGAAACAATTCTCGAGTTAATTTTAGGATATTTTTTAATTTACCGCTTACGCTATTCATAATTTCACTTCTACAATTTTTAAATATTTGTAAATATATGACTAACTTAAAGAAATCTTGAAGTTCTGAATGGAGCGGATTAATATTAAACCCATCCATGAGTGACATTTCCGTCATTGCAGAAACATTTTTCTTTGTACAATCACCATTAACTAAATTCATTTCTGAATTTTCTTCCTCGACTACTTCAGACATTTGTTCCGAAGTCGATGAAGCTGATGATTCAAATGTGTTGTAATTATGTGTTTTATCTTCTTTATTGGGAATATCCATAAAACCATTTTCTTGATTACAATCAGGCGGATTCATATCTCTAGAAACAAATGTTTAAAAAAAATTAAAACTATGTATACTATATGTATATTTCATAATATACTGTTACATTATCTATTTTAATGCTCAAACTGTCTTGTCAAATATGTCATGTTTAATATTTTATTTATTATATACTCGTATATAATTATAATAAAAATTAATAATTAACCCGTTAAAAACAAATGATAGGAATAAAATTTGTTACGTAAGTAAATAATTGTGTTATATGTATACTCACTCATCTATACATTCTGTCTTAATCTCAACATTAGCGTTTAGTGTTGTGTCATTTGGATTTTCATCATCTCTTTTTAAGGCTCCATCCTTTACTAATTCTAGAATGCTGCATACTTCTAATGATTGTCGCGTGTACTTCTGTATTTCTGGTCCTATTTGTGATATTTCTTCACGGGCAATACGCTTCATATTTTGCCACTGTGTTTTAACTTTTTTAATCGAGCTTTCCGAGAATTTGTTGCCGAATTTAGTTGCTAACTCTCTTAAAATTTCATTCCAGGCAACATCTTTTTCTTCGGAATGATTAGGCCCGTTATTGCTTTTTGTAACAATTACCTCTTTACGCTCCTTAATTAAGTCTAGAAGATATTGTTTCTCGTCAAGCGACCAATTGGGTGTTCGCGATCGGCGACTTGTAACTTTTCTCATTTTCAGCGGTGCCTCAGGGGGAACGTGATTAATCTTTTGCAACGATTTGTTGCAAACGATGCACTCGACGTCTAAAATTATTGGCTTCCACATTTAAAAACAATTGAAGAGCGAAATGTGAGCGAAGAAATTTGACTTGACAAGCCGTTGCTAACTGCATGAGTGCTTTTTAAAAACTATTTTCCAATGAAGTTTTCATTGAAATTGTTTGCTGTTGAAATTCATAATAATTTCATTTTAATGATTTCAATGAGGCAACGACTCACGTAATATACTACGGATAAAGTAATTATTTTGTTTTGTTTTCTTGGTCGAATTTTGTCGAGTAATACATTATATTTATTATTCAATAAAGTAGAAGTATATGTAATTTATATGTAATACAAATAATAATAATATGGTACAAAATAAATTATTTCTTCATTATGTCTGTTATTATGACAAATGCTGTGTAACAATTAAATGGAACTTTAAAATGTGATTTTAAATTGTTTGGTCTAATTTAACAAGTATACGTATTTAAATATGTAGTAGTAATTATTCCATGCAAAAATAATTATTTTAAAACTGATCATATTTCTGGCCATGTCATTTTAAAAAGAGCTGTATTTTATATTAATGTGTTAAAAAGTGTGAAGTACTCGTAACATTATAATTCTCCGATATTATAACAGATGGCAGCATTGCATTAAAATTACAAGTTGATGTCAATGAACAATAATTTAATAATTATTTACTTAATTGATAGTTTATAACCATAACCTTTAAATTTAAATTATAGGAGAATTTAGGCAGTATAATTGATTACTTTTTTATTTACTTATTGACTGATATACAACAAAAGGTTATTTTTAGTTGCGTTACGAAAATCGTTGAAAATGAAATTAATGTAGCTAGTCCCATCGTATAAAAAGCTTTTCTTATTCAAAACGTTAATTATTTAAAAAATGTGATTCTGACACTTTTATGGCGTGGTTTACCACGTGATTAATTTATAATTAAGTAATTATTGTTATAAGATAATATGTTCTTGAGAAATAAAATTATTTCTATTTTTTTTATTTGATTTGCTTATATTAGCAAATAAAGATAAAGTGATGACTAACATTTTTCATTTCAATGATCTATATAAACAAATTTCAAAAATACTTTATCATCGTGTATTAACAAAATAAACAAAAACATGAAATGATTCATACTGTTAGGCTACATAGAGTAACAGAGTAGAGAGATGAACTATTGATTTTTTATGGTAATCTTTATTCCCTTTTAATTATAATGTAGCTAATTTTAAACTATGCAATAATTTTTGTTAATTTTCTTTTATTTCTTTCTTTAAATGAGTTCAATTAATATTTAGTACGCAGTAATTTAGTTGAACGCAGAGGTTCGTGCGTGACACTTGTGGATCGAGTTGAGTAACGCACTGCCGTTAGTTTTTATCGTAACCATTTAGTTTTCAATATTACTAAATTAAATAACTTAAATACTACATAAAGAATTAACAAATAAATAATATGTATTGTGATTAATTCGTCCAAGGGTAATTTGAAATTTTGGCGAAAAATTATTAGTGTATATTGACTTATACACGTGATAATATTTGTTTGGGTAAGTATAATTGTAATTCATATATTTCCCATTTATGTATGAAGTCTGATAAATAAATATACGTTGGGTCTACTAACGTATGTTAATAATTCTTTAGGAAGTGAAAACAGTTTTAAATAAAGAAAATAATATTTTTTTTCCATGAAGGAATGCGAAAAATTTACCTTTTTGAAGTTTTTATATCTATTGCTTATTTTGTTAATTTAGGTTATGTTATATTTTGTTATTAAAATTATATACGAAAGTGGTTTACATCCACAATTTTATGAAATCGTCAGGCATTCCTCACAACTTAATTTTTAGTTTTAAATTAAGTTGAATTGATTTTTTTTTATATTAAAATTAGGTGAAAATAAAATATAATAAAATGCGAAATTAGACAATAATAAGACACTTGTATATGAACATTTAGTGTTACTTAAATCTTTTTAACACGTGGTGTGATTAAGTGTATGAAAAAACAGATATTAAAATGATAATGAGACTATTATTCACTAACGCCTTAATTTAAAATTACGTAACATAAATTGTGAACGTTTTTAATAGAAGAGTTAAGTTTCTATTACAATGGAAATAATTAGTAATAGAACGTGTTTTACAAACGAGAAAATTTACCACTTATGAAATTCGTACTTTAATTTTTGTATACATTAAGAATAATATATGTAAAATTAAATTTTTAACTAATAATATCTCTGTCTAATACCTAAAAATATATAAATAATTTATACGCAAAATAACGCTTATAAGATGTTTTTTTATTAATTTTAATAGATGTATTGAAATTATTAAAATAAAGGACTCTTTATTTTTATTTTATTTCAATATTAGAATCTACTACTTATGTGGTGTTATGAACACTATAGAGTTATAAATTTTAAGTATTAGATCTAAACAATGCCACAAGAGCTCGATGCATTTAAATAGTAGTGGTACGGTACAGCAAAGATAAATATATAAGTCAGGTTCAACTTATACATAATTCGCTTAGGCGGGAACAGTCATGGATATTATTCCTTTATTCGTGATCATACAACTAAATTTACTAAGCCACTCAAGATCCGCCCGAACAAGGTTTAACAGGTTTCCCATTGCGACCTCGTGTTATCTGAGTGATTTTTTTATGACTACATATAGGTGTTCCGTTTTTAGACAACCTATTAAGCTAATTTTTACGAACAGATAAATTAGGTAATATCTAGCTATAATAGTTAACTACGAGAATCGTTTAGACTGACTTAAAGACTGTTTAGCTCTATTGAATGCGTTTTGTTTTTATATTCCTATTATTATTACAACAATGAAATTGTGATAATAATAAAATATCATCTATAATTTTCATTCTATTGCAGCGCTTGACATCAGCGTGGCAGGGTGTTTAAATTCAAGGAAACAGTTGCGTACAATCCGGTTCTATATAAAAATGACTTTTTCAGGATGCTAAAGTATTTAATTCTGTAAGTAGAGAGTTATAGAGTCAAAATTGCCGTGACATCTCTCGAATATATCGTTACACAGACTACGGTTATTTATTAATAGGCGTGTTTTTATTCTTACGGATAAATAGTTAAAAATTCCTTTTATTTGATTATTATAAATATATAAAAATTATAGTAAGTAATATATAATAATTATAGTAAGGTATTGTTTTTAGTGTGTGAAGAAAGTTTTTTTTTGTAAACTAATAATTATTGCAGAGAGTTTATAAAAGATGTTCTCGTCCAAAATTTGCATGTAATGAATATCTGCCATCTTCGTGGCTAAATGTCTATCTTATAACGCGTAGGTTATATGTTCGGTTATGAAAATTCCCATATTAATGGTGAAATTTGGACAATTTAAAATTGTTTCGCTCGTTATGTTTATGGCACATATTGTTAATCTGTCGTCATAAAGGCATTGCTGCATTCCATCAGTTGTACTATGAAACCCAAGTATTATTAGCGGCTCACTGTAACTTGACATCATGTATAATTAAATTGTAATCCGATTGTCGACAATTCTTTTTTTCTAATGTAATTTAGACGCCAGTTTAAATGTTCCTTGTTGTCAGTTGTAAACTGACACCAGGGAGCTATAATTACATCGACTCGGGGGGGAAATGCCCGGGACTGACGCTCGACAGACGTCATTTGCAGTACATTATTGTGATTCTACATTTTAGTCAAATGTACCACAGATTATATATATTAGTCACTAAACTTTATAAACAATAGATTCATAGTTATGAATGAGTATTTAACAAGTTAACGAATTTTACCGATGTTGATAAAAACAGAATCGCAGTAAAGGAAATAGCTATTCGTTGATGCGATTTATTTAGTTATTAATCTGTACCTATAAAAAGAAAAACATATTCTTTGTTCGTCATGTTAAAACTATTTAACGTAACGTGTCTTAAAGCGAGTTTGACCATTCTATTCGGAATAATTTATAGATTTCACATTTTTATTACTTCATTTTTATGGACCTTTTCACGCATTGCCCAACGAAGCGAGCGGGTTTTGAACGTATAGCATCAAACGTATTAAAAAGTTCTCACTGATTTATGTAAAATTTTACATTTTACCGAAGTTGACATAATATTTGAAATTGAAAGGAATTGTATTTCCAGATATAGAGCTTGTGTTACGAGTGAAAGAAGTTATTAGAAATTTTCCCAAAGTTATAATAACACTAATCTTCTTCTAACTTAAGAATTTCCCTCTTGTCGGTGGAGTTCATGTCATTTCATCCTATCCCAAAAGCATGACCTCCTTATACGACATGACGTTAACTTTCTCTTTTGTGTGATCTGTATATACCTGTCTTGGTCTACCCTTGCCACGCCTAACTTTTCCCTTGATAATATTTTTCATGAAATCGTCATGTATAAAATGACCGAACATAATACTAACAAAATCAATAATAACAGTTAATTGATTAACCTCCTTAAATTTTATGAAGTATCGATTACTCGTTATGCTTGTGAATTACGTTTAATCTGAATGTCTTCCAAGAATCATTCGTTTTTCATTTTATTACGACTGTGTTTATCATAAATTTAATATGATAATGTCGCTGAGTTTAAGTTGGTTGTATTGTTGGTGAGAGTGTGGCGTTTTCAAACATTGTGACGTTATATCTTATCAAGAAGGTGGTGCGACTGTAAATAAACGCATGAAAATGACATTACGAACAAAAAAAATAGTATAATACATTTTTCTTCAGTACGAGCTGAACGTCCTTGTAATTTCGATTTAACATATAACATGCATCGAAAATTCTCTGTGATGAATTTAAAAACTCTAGAATAGAAATGACTCTTACGAAACTTCAAACTGAATTTATCTTTAAAACTTAAGAATTATTTATTTACAATCCACCATACTGATTAATTGTTGGTTTATTGCAAGAGAGCCCCAATAGAGGCGTTCAACAACAAAATTTGCTTTAATTTTATATATATCGTATTATTTGTGCATAGGTTTCAATAGTGCCTGCGAAATCGATGGAGAAAAAAAATTATCCATAAAGATATCGGTTATGTAAAATACTATCTGATCATGATACGGTCACGGTGTTACGGTGGGCATAAAATGAAATAGAAAATGATAAATTTTAATTTTCTTTTTTCATATTTGCCCGTTTGGGGATGGATTAAACAAGAATTTGTGATTAAATTATTAATAAAATTTTAGCCCAGCGTTAAAAATAACGTAAGGATATATAGAATTAATAGAGAAAAACGAGATTGTCTATGAAATTCCAAAACTACTTAATGAACTAAAACCATCTACCAACTATACCGCTTCGAATGCTCATAGTCCTCTTATACATTAAGTAGTTTCAACGAAACGAACAAGAAAATGTATTTTCCTTATACGTGTTGACTAGGAATATACGTGAAGCCCTCCTCAATCTGTAGAAGAATAGACGGCATGACTTTGCCCTAATGCCCTCTTTAAAAAGGAAGCCTATGTGTTGTAGTTACTTCTAAGTAGTCTATAACTATTGCTACATGTTACGCAGGATATATTTTTGTGAATATAAATAGACATCCTTGACGTGTGTTTATTTTATTAACAGAGCAAGAAGGATAATATAAACTTTAGGCTATTTTTCGCTCTTTTTGTATATAAGGCATTACTTTATACCGAGCGGTCCGACTCTAATGGTTCTTTTTTAGATAGACCTCGGAGTTGATGCCAGAAGATATAAAAAAAAAACAACCCTTGGAGTGGAATAATTATTTTTGGACTTGTTCATAATTACTGTTAAAATATTGTAATGTTTATTTATTTCATGTTTTACACAAATTATATTTTAAAACGTAAAATCGTCACAAGAATAACATCGAAGGAGCTGATAGCGTAAAAAAAAAGTAAAGCTTTAAAAAGGATATATGCTTTGCGCTCAGTAGCTTTTTACAGAATTTTATATTCCTGCAGGCTGCTATAGAATGTCTCGATTATGTCGGCGTATATACACAAAAATATTTAATTGTAGAAATCATCATACTTTTCACAAACCTATCACAGCCGATAAATCTCTAGGATATTTATTGATCGCAGAACCGAGAATAATTATGCACTATTTGTAACAAACCCTCTATAATAAAAAGAAAATTAAAACTTGTTTATAAATTAATTGAACATTTGTCTATAATTTATTTACGATAAAAGCTTTGAAGCATCGTTAAGATAATGTTAAGACTGAGATTAATAATTTATGTAGGTATATTCATGTAATAGCAGGATTTACTTAGAGATATCAAGATAAATTTATTCATAAATTTTATTTCACTATTAAAGTAAAAACTTGTTCGCGTGGAAAATTTTTCTTTTCATTATGCAACTATAGGAACCCTATAACGTGCTCACTATACGTACGTGTTATTAGGAATATTGATTAAAAATTATTCTTTAATATGTAATTTATAAGTTTGCGCTATATACAAATGTGAACATATTTGAAATAATAATACGCAAAAGTAATAAAAAGTGATACGCGTCAAATGAGTGAGAACTTCTTTCTTTTTGTCGGTAAAAATAACAGGTACGTTAAATGTGACGCCAAATTAGTTAGATATGAACGTAATACTTTCATAGTTAGTTATCACAAAGGCAATTAAGGTATAATTGTGTATTATCAACTTAGTTTTCACGAATCGTTTATAACATACATAAAAAATATGTATATTATAGAAAAATAAATATTACTGAGTACATGCCATTGATTAAATTGACAAAAGGATATTGACGGTGTGAAAGATAATTTGGAGCACTTGTGCCCATCAAATCGACACTAAGGCACAGGAAATGGTATATCGGGTACTGAAGAGATTTTAACCTAGGGTTGTAAACTCATCAATTATATGGATTCCTATTAACGTAGTCACTACTATTGATTTATTACCAACGATGTTATAGAAACATAAATATATACGCACGTACCACCAAATTGATAGTAAATAAAAAAAAACAGAAACAAAATTGAAAACAGATAATGTAATAAATGTAACAATTATAATGTAATTATATTTCTTGACGTATGTAAAGCATTGTGGTTATAATAATTTTTACTCTACTGCCAAATGCGTCACAATGACAGAGGTATTGAGCTGGTATTTACGTATAGGCAATACTTGATCTCAATTTTCAACGATCTTAAGTGACAATAAGGCCGTATGGTGCCGAGGGTATCTTCTTGTTAGAAGCTCTTGTATATTTAACATAGCATTATTCGATATATAAATAGTATTATTATGTATGTTTAGATATATATATATATATAT
>DWQX01002435.1:0-21823 GCA_018245475.1 Pharmacophagus antenor | reverse complement strand
TTTTTTTTTATTATCGGAATGTCACTTATGATTCTTAAATTATATTGAATTCACTATTGATAATTTTAAAACAAGCTATGACTTAACCGATAAATTCTTAAAGTATTCCAAAAAAAAATTTCAAATTTGATTAAATTCTTGTCTTTATTGTGTAATAAAAGATATTATTTGTTTTAACGTTCATTGTACAGACACAACAAGTATAACAAATTTATTGTATTTTTAGATAAGACTTATTCTGATAAAAACCAATCAGAATATTATACAAGGTCGATAAAAAGTGTATTGACACGTACGCAAAAATTGACCGGATCGAATGTTCAATTTAAAGTCTTCTAACCTGACGAAACTTGAAATGGATGCTAGAGAGCATAGGTCCAATACTAATTATAATAACTGGAAAAAAACATGACATATTTTTTTTTAAAGAAAAAATTTAAAACTTTCTGAGCACCCTTGTTTTTAATACCTACATGATAAAGAGGCTGAACGCTTACTTTGTAAAAGTCCTTCGTTCGATTCCAGAGCTTTTGATATTTATTGCCTCCATCGCGCAGAGGTTTACCGCTACATTATAACATGGGGTTCTTGGGTTCGACTACTGGGCACAAGAGTGACGGTGTTTGTATAGTGGGGGTGGCGTAAGCCATACATACATACGTGCTGTTTTGATGGTTTTAATGAACAAGCCTGCCCTCATGTCGTTGTTTAGGGATTGTTAACATGAGAGCTAGATATTTCACGCAAGAACCATCTTCGTCCTCATTGTTATTTACTATCGTGTGAAAAAATAAGCCAAGTCAACTTTTCGTCAATAAAAAAACAATTTGTCTAAAATACAGCTAACCACTCTTTTTATTTCACAAGCGTCAAAAAATTTTTCGACACCGTTGTCCACGATTAACGAAGTACAGAATTATCTCAGTTGTGATTGTTTCATTCATACATTTGTGTATTTCGTTTAATTGTTTGCTTTTGAATTTTGTAATGATAATAATAATAAAAATAAAACACGTCTCTCCATAATATATATTAATGAAGAGGATGAGGATAATAAGTTATTTAACTTAATATAAAAAGTGCATATAAAATATGTGCATAAGATACGGCCGTAATTAGAACGTAGTTATATTGCAAGGAGGAACATAATAAATTCCTTGTTACCTTTAATATACAGCACGCCTTAGCAGGCCAACATAGTTAATTAGCCGTGTTTACTTTGTGTTGTTGTGAATAATTACATTGTTAAAGTAGACAAAGAATATATTTCTTCATAAATGTCGTATCAATCAAAATTTATTAAACTATAAAACCATTTACTCCATCATTAACATGATGGTTAAAGTTATTCTTAGGGTATCATAATTAAAATTGTTATAAACATATTCTATGATGAAGAGTTACGAGTTACTGATTCCACTTTCCTGTTAATTATATGAAAAAAAAAATTGCAATTAGGTATTTGCATTACATGAAATAAATGCATTTGATCGTACAGTTAGTATTACCAATCAAATTCATAGATTTAATTAATTACTACACAATACACTTTAAAGATACAAAATTAATAACATCATTTGTAGATGAATTACTTCATAGGAAGTCAAGGTGTCCCAAAATTATTTAGTATCTGAATATTCAAAATAGAACTATTTCCTCATTCTAAGCTCAGTACCCCATTATATTTAAGAACGAAGTTTAGTTTTGTTTAAAATATAATTCAATGCTACCAACATAAAGTGAATATAAAATTGAAACACATGTACTATACTATGGTTATGAAGCGTGAATTCCATGGAAAGAATACCCGCTTATAATTCTCTCATGCTAATTCTCCCACAGTAATTTTCCCTCTGACCTGATCGGTCTACCTGCAACGCTGCTACATAATCAGTTATCGATAAGGCGCGCTATGTACGCTGACGTGCATGAATTGATTCGCGGATGCAATGCCGCGCCTCGTAAATCATATCTCCTGACTAGGGATGTACTGAAAAAGATAATTTTTTAATATTATTTAACAGCAAAAATAATGGGTTAATCTTGTTATTGGTCACAATTTAATGCAATTTTAGGGAATACAATAAAAGATCATTAGATATAATACGAATATAACACCTTTTCAAAAAAAAAATGGTTTCGATAGCAATTACAAACTGAAGAAACGAAGTTCGAAGAGTTTAACTGTAAAATAAACGTTAAATAAAAGTTGTAAAATCAATATTTAATTCCTTTTCTTCCACCTTAAAGGTTTGATATTTTTTAATGTACACATTTAAATGATTTGATTCCTCTTTGCTTACAAGTATAAATTCAATGAAATATGTACGTTAAAGTGAATATTTAATTTTACGAAAATATCCTCCAAATGAAGTTTATTATACTATTACTAAAATTAACTTTATTTATTCAACCTTGCAAAATTGATATATTTAGAATTAGAAGTGTATAAATTTTAATTAATAAGATCCGCCCGGGTTTCAAAGATTTTATAAACAAAATTACGCAATTATTTGAAGCATAATGGAAATTCAAGACTTCCTTCACATTTACTCTACGACTAATTTGTTATACCTGATCTAATCATCAAAGAGTATGATTAAAAATATATTTTTTATCAAGTTAACATACTCCCTTAAAAAAAAACCTATGACAGATCTAATATCATTATTAATCGATGCGGTATCGATTTTTTTCTCCACCGTCAACATTTTAATCTCACTCGAAACTCGCGCGTGAGTGATCTGTCATTAGTACTGTCAACGAGAAAAGCAATCTGTGTTATTTTTTTATTTTTACTACATTTTATTTGTTTTTTAATTCGGACATCTTTATCAGCAGGCAATTAATTTTTTTTTTGTGTTGGCCTGATATTTTTTTCACAGGAAATAATTAAAGAGAACACACTCTTCACAAGACAGTATAACTTTTAGGCATACAGCGTGTACTTGTGTTATTACCTTTACCGTGTAAAGTCTGATGTTATCCATGTTTAACTTATACCATCAATTAACGAAATGTTTTTGATTCGACAATTTAATTAAAATTTCGAGTCCTTTTTATCACACCAGCATGAAAATTACACGAATATTTTCTTAATTGATGTTTCAGAATTTATAATTTTTACCCATAGTATAAATAATTTTTTATGTCTCTCTCTTTATTTCCACGTCAAGTGTATGAATCCATCAAATCTCATATCTTGAGTAGATTATTTAATAACAGGCCTACTCCAGATATTTTATTTGATTGTTGGTCCAAAATACAAATATAATACGTGCATTTGTTTGGTTTATTGTTAGTGTTCCAATTATTACATTTTGACCAACAATTGTTGTTACTTTTCCATTCGCGTGTACTTACATGTTAGGTTAATTTAATGACAGCGGTGTAGCATTCAGCGCGCCCCTCGAACCGTGAAAGATAACGAACTGGGGATCGAGTCGCAGGCCCTTGACTCACCTAGGGTGGCGCATCTATTGCCGGTTTAATGAAATGTACGGTGCTCCATTTTTACCTCGTTTCACAAAAACATGCGCTAACAGTAGTTATTGTCTTTTACAACATCATAAATAATTGACACGACAATGGTGTTTACTTCATAAATTTCCATTCAAGACAAAGTGTCTCGAAATAACCCAGAAACATTATTTTATATCTTCTTTGATATACTCAATTAGCTACTATGTCGCATAATGGCTTTTACTGAGTAAAATATGAAATTGTCTTGAACGTAAACATAAATTCTATGAGATATAATACATGGCTCAGTAAAGAATAGTTACCGCATTCATATTTAATTTTCATTTTGCTTAGCGGTTCATTAATTATTCTCCAACAGCAATTGAAATCATAATAACAATATAAAATAATAAATAAACATTCAAATTGATACTGTAAGCAAAATTGTCAGAACTAATTTCGATAGCAATAATATTACGAAATGTCAACGTCAAATAGAGTCACATTGGAATTTATAATCAACTTTTTTTTTTAATTTAGAAAAATAAAATTAACATTTTTAGATTACTAATTAAATTATTGATGTAAAGTTTTTCTACGTGGAACTAGTTTTATATAATCGACGCAATTTGTAGTTGTCGAAAATCACTTCACAATGTTGCTGTATGGTAGTAATAAAGTTGTGAGAAAATTACATCTCTGTTACCTATCACGAAAATCATGGCCGGCATTACCGCGGGTTCGACCGTTTAACCTCACTGCAGGTGTCTAAGTGCCGATTTATGATTGATCATAATTTGTGTCTAACAACTTAATAGACATATATAAATTTTTTACACTGTGATAACTTATTTCAGTAATCTCGTCTGTATACACGCTTAGTTCTATGACGCAAAATAAACTTAAGTACAAATTAAAATTTTCTTTGATAATACTTTTACGGTTCCGATGCATAAACCGGAATTCCTAAACTGTCTATTTAGTGTCTACTATAATATTAATTATTTTTTCATCGGCTATAAGCTAGCACTTGATATCGATTTCATGTGATGTTGTGACAATGAGGCCATAAATGGCAAAGTATGTGTGTCAAAAATACTTCTGGCTCGCTTGAATGTAATAAGTGCTAATTGTTAGATGAAGTCCCTCTTAGTTGGTTATTTATTAATTAAACCCGAAATACGAAGGTCCTGGTCCGAATTCAACATAAATGGTAAACTTTTAATGATGGTGCGATTGCTCTCTCTTGCATGTACTTAATAAATATCTAAATTGCATATGATTTATTTAATTACAATTGCTGTATCGCATATTTTTAGAAAAGTTTTGTCTACTATTACAAAATGTTGTCATCCTACAACTTTACTCACATAATTTTGTATAAAAAAAATTTAATATGAATGCAAAAATATATAACATAGTTTTGCAGTGATTATATTTCATGCCTTTAGGTCGTCTAAACTGTAATGACGAATAATAATTTCATTTAAAAGCGTTTTGACATGTAACTTATGCGGTTTTTTAAATTACTTGTTAATATTTTGCCGGTTCTAGGTATTAGCAGCATCGCGTTAAGATCCCAAATTATGCAAATGTAAATACTCTATTATGAGCCCCGTTTGCCAAACGCCATGCCAAGCCTCCACTATCCTAGAACAATGGCTCGGCGCCAAATTTTTGCTAATTCACGCGAGGGTTGCCACATTTTAAAATTGTTTTTTTTATATACACCTTACGAAAAAAATATTATTATAATTTATTCAAAATCTCACTGCGGTACAATTTTATGTTTCGAAACTTTATAGACACACAATAAGCAAATACAATACCTTGTATATAGTAAGTATAGTGGATGTCAAGAATAATAAAACTGAATTTACATTCCTCGGAACAATGACAACTATCTGTCCTTTCTAGAGCTGCAATTATTGTTTTCAATAAAAAGGTTGACGAGCAGAAAATATCTGTAGGCTCCAAATCTGCTGTTGTAATCGATTTATAGTTTTTAATTATTCTTAAAAGTACAATATTTTGCATCCATAAAAATACAAGCAAGAACTCGGAGTGTTTAATTTTTCGAATTGGATCGATAATGATTTTAATAGAAACATATAAAAAGAATGTAATCTTAATAATAATTTTGTAATGCCTTATTATTATTTTGCTAATTAATAACGAAGTGATTAAATTTTATATAGCCTAAGATTTTATTAATATACACAATTATTTTTCATTTTTTCATGAAGAAATGAATATATATTATATTGTTTCCGTTAAATTTATGTTATAAATTTCAGCCACACGACCGGCAGACATACTCGTTTTAAAGAAAACTAATTACACAAAATTTAAAAGGTGTGGAGTGTCACAGAATAATCCTGAATTTTACGCGACTAAAAGTAAAGTAATTTACTAAAGTTATTGCATACTAAAAATTATAAAACCAATTTATTAAATTTTATATTTTTTAATGTTAAAATTTACATATAAATCCTATATGACATTAAGTCTACCTTATTTAAAAGATTTTCTGTAATAAATGTTTTTAAATCAATAAATAAATAATGAAATTAAGGGATTTTCATTATATAACAAAAGAATCTGATAGAGAGGGTGAAACGCTATTGTAAATATCGTTATATTGTGGTCTATAAAATATGGATTATCTAAAATAACAAATTGTGAGTAATAAATAATAAAGGATTATAAAGTGGTTGGTTTCTCAGTATTGCATTAAATTAAGTATTAAGATTAGGGAAAAAATATTACTAATGCTATTTTTGAATACAGCTTTCTAATGACAAGTCGTAATTATTACATTTATAAACTTCCGATGAGAAAGAAGAATTATTATCGTACGATTATAACTTCATGTCATTCTTTATATTTTTACATCATTTATTATTAAGATATCTTGAATCATAAGATACGTACTTTTAAGATATAATTATGCCCTAAAACGTAATGTTTTTCATTAGACCCAATTACTGTCACTTGGACGTCATGCGGTAAAGCATTTAGCCGCTTTCTCCGGATGAAGGGCCTGTAATAATACTACTTCGTAGTTGATTTACAATAACTGCACTTGAATGTGATGAGGCAACATAACAACACAAATACAAAAGCGTAATGTTTTAAAAGTTAGTAGTGAAAGGTTCGAAAACTGTTGGATTTTTTTCAAAAAAAAAAAGACTTCACTATAATCTAATGACTTTTAAAGTAAAGATTTTTTTTTATTTTATAATTGAGAAATGAATACCAGCATAACATAAAATTTTAATGAATGAACACCTGCAATAATTTTAATAGCAATATACAGGAAGGATGCTTTTTTGCGGATGACTTAAATAAGTAATGTGGATTATTTTGTTACGTTTAAATAATTTAGCTGTTAGTTATTTTCAAATTACAGTAAATTTTAAATGTTAAATGATTAATAATGAATAAGTTTTTAATACAAGTATTTTTACATAGATATATGAAAAAATTAATCTATTATTTCAAACGAATATAGAAATTCTCTTGCTGTAAAATGTTGGCAGAAGTAATCAGCTATTATTACATCAAATTTCATAAAAACATCATCTGATTGTTTTTGAGTGACACAACAATATACAGACAGAGATATTAAAAAAAAATTATCAATGTACATAAAGGTGGTTTAGAGATTTATTATATGCATACATTTTTTAAATGACTTCATTAAAGATATATTATTATGATATGAATTACTCATTTTGATTTGGGAAATGTTAATTAGTCAATAGCTTCCATTGTTTCATTACTTTAGATCATAACTAACGACTATTACGCCATTAGTTATAGAACGTAATAAATAGAAGACAGTCTACGCCAATAAGTACAGATGATTTTCCCTTTTTAAAGATGTAACAAAAGGAATATGATATGTGACATATAACAAATGTGAAACGCTTTGATACTTCATTTGCTTTCACAACACCACATTGTGCCAATTGTTTTGATCTGATTGTATTAATACATCAGATGTTTTTTTTTCTAATATCACAGCCTTTTTAGATCTAAAAATAGGTGCGCTTCTAACTTTATCTTGTACTGTACTTCGCACGTCACTGGTACGAATCCAGCTCGAAGGATGATATTCGGTTTCATTAACTTGGTGACACGTTAAATAGCATTTACATTTTACAATTACAAACTTAATTAAATAGTTGTCACTAGTAAATTCGATTCTGAATATCGTAGGTATATCAGCAGTACCGATGTTGAATTAAAAAATAACAATATAATAAAACAAAAAAAGATGTTAGAACATCTGATATTCCCGCATTGTTAGCTGCTACCTGACCAAATCTAACTTGCGAAAAAAATTACGAAATGATTTTTAAATGATATAATCGTATAATTATAGTAATTGATTTCATGGTTTAATTATGCTTTAATGAGTTGTGTATAAATTAAGAACGTTTATTGCTAAGAGCTTACTATTGATTTGACTTACAAGGCGAAGTGACCATGACGGCTAAAATATTGGTAAGAATCTCTGTTAATAGCGATATTCTCATTACATTTTTATGTATATTTTTATTGATAGATTATAATATATACTTTCCAGGCAATTACTGTTGGACTATTATTAGTAATACCAAATAGTGGTCTGCCCGTGCCAGAAAAAGACACAAGGAACGCCAACAATACGGAAAACAAAGGGGAAAGTTCGGAAACTGTAACATCCTCTACGGAGAAACCGGCAGACGGTACTACGAAAAGTAATGATGCATCTAAAACTACTACAACGACAAAATCAAGCGAGCGACCAAACACGACGCAAACAAGTAAAACGGTTGCTACAACAACTGCCCAACCGGACGTTGACGAAGACGATCACCAAATGTACTTAATAATACCAGCGCCACAAATGCAAATGCCGAATTTCAAATTCCAACAGCCAGTTTATTTCAGCCCGAACCGTTTCCAAGCACAGTCGATGAAACCACAGTTCATGTTCAACCAGCAACCGATGCAAATGCCTTATTCGTATCCGATGTCGTTTCAGTCTTTGCAGAATCCTATTGACTCAATGAAGGCAAAGAACTATATGGATTACGATTGGCCTGCGGCGTCTTTTGATAGCAACCCCGTGTTCTCTGTACCACAATCACAAGGACAACTGTTCTTTCCGAACACGAATCCAATGAACAACAAGCATGCGTCATCGTTTATGCCACGACCTCATTCGTGGTACGGAGGTACGATAGATTCGGATATTTTTTAAAACAAATCTCTAATAGACGCATATGATTATAGATTAACGACATGAGTATTATCAAATTTTAAAGGAGATTAGACCTTTCATAAACAGAGAATAATAATAATTTTAAATACAATATTATTTACAATTATTATCGATTTGATGTAATAAATTATTAAATAAGATAACCTCTTTTATTTACATATTAAAAATGAAATCTTACAAAAAGCATTCTGCAAAAAAGAATTATTGTTTTGCTCTCTAGTAGACTAGTCTACGTTTCAGGAGGAACATAAGAAATAAAGTCAACGAAAGCTATAAAATCTGTGTTTTGACGATAAAGTAGAATGAGAATTATAATTAGCATTGCACATGTTAGTATTTTTAAGTTTGTGAGTATAAGTCAGCGATATCATGGAAACAATTAATACAATAACAATGAAACTATTGTAAAATATTACTTTAACAGTTTTCACTTGATGCGTAAATAAAATTATTCTTTTTTTATCGGTATAATCTTAATAGATCTCTTAAATCAATAGAAACAATTCCTTTAAAAATAAGTAACGTCTGTAACAAGCTATTGATCTATTAAACACGGAATTTTAAACTTGTCGTTGTAGTGATGGTCAAGCACTGTCAGGGTTTGATTTAGAATGAGTATTTTCATAAAATATGTTAACGATTTTTGTTTCGATTGTTTGTACAGATAGGAAATGCGATAGAATTACACAAAAAAGATAAATAAAAAAAATCTATACTTCCATCTAGCGGGCACTTCGTAAAATAACGTTACGTTATTTGTTATAATGAAAATTGAGTGCAAATGATTTAAACGTTGTTACAAAGAGGGCACTGCAACTACCCTGACTGTTTTACTTACACAGTACGTCAGAACATGCGCGGCAAGCTGCGCGATTTATAAAAATCGCACCAAATGTTATCCGACACAAATCTATAATCGTCGCCCCTTACAAATGTCAGCTTGGTCTGGAATAAACGCGAAAAATATGCCGGCTAATGCTATATTAGATAATAATAACAAAAATAAAACTATTACAAGTGATAAAAGAAAAAATACCATTGATATTAACAGCGCAAAGAGAGTGAGTGGCGCTGAAACATTAATAAGAGTTAAAAGTGTTATTCCTAGAAAAAGGTGAGTTATTTTCATGTTTATTTATTATCATGATAATTTATTCATGTAATTATTGTGAAACGTTCATGTTGTTTCATTTTAATTATAATAATTTGATATTAAGAAAATTAAAAAAAAAATCCTTGTAATTATCGAGCGGCTAAAGTGACCTGTTCCAGTTTTCTTGATATAATTAACTAGGCGAGGATCTAAAAATAATGTTACAGTAAACCATTTCATTTAGGAGACATATTTTAGGACGGACGTATTTTCCCGCCTATAATTTCAAGCCTCGTCTTACCTTAATGTAAATATTTATTTCTATTATATCTTTTGAAGACATCTCTAGACACAAGCATAAAATCTCGAAATTTTGATGCGAAAATCGTCATTTTTACCTATTATTATTTTTACACAGCGGATGTAACAGGACGCATTACCTATAGATTAAAATGATGTCAGTTAGTCTTACTGAAGACTATTACAGCTTCGTCGGACTCAAGGCACGCGGATCCGGAATTTGCGTGTTAAAATATGATTAGCTAATTCTCAGCGATTATTTATATGCACACTGTCTTCATTCTGTTTAAATAATCAAGACGGGATTAAACCCCCTGATAGGCCCACCAATATATTCTTATCCAGCCCCCTCATATTATAATGAAAATTATTTAAGAAGAAAAACTATAACAAAATTTTAACAAACATGAAAGCGATAATAAGGAAATATTTGTTAATTAATTTTATAAAATATTTTATCCAATATTTAAAAAAATATTTATTACACATTAATCATTTTTTAACATAAACATTTGTTTTCTTTTATGTACAGGGCGGAATAGGAATGAATTTATAAGATCTATTTTTGTGAATTTCATAAGGAAGCTTTTTTCAAATAGAAAAAAAAACATGAAAATGGTCTAAACATTTAACAGAAACTAGCTTATGGCTAACTTACAGTGCAACTTAGCCATACTGTCCGTTGAACTTGTTGTTGATTACGAATATCCATTATATTCGTAATCAACAATATTTCAACAATATTCGTTATTAATTTAATAGAATGAGAACTCGGGCTTTTCATTTTGATCAGATACACAAAGGGATAGTGCGCACTGTGTTATGTGGCTAATGCATACGAAGTCCTGTGCACGAAACTGGCAGGCTCTGATCAGACTGGACGCAATCATAATGGAGCAGATGGAACGCGTTAGTTAGTATCTGAATCACAGCTACCGAGTTACAGTATAGCAGTCTGGGTTAGCAGACGTGATAAAATATTTACATTATAATCTGAAAGCAAAGAAGTGGTTCACAATTCGTTTATCTAATTAACAGTGTGCTAACATTTCGTTTTAATATCACATTTGGACTTTAGCTTCACACAATGTTAAGCGACAAGAAGGCCGTAAACGGCGAGAAGTGTTGCCGAGAATACTTCGGGCTCTTACATGTATAACTGCCGAAAGACAGCAATGCTGTTGACGGTAAATTGGAATTTAGGGTGGTAGTTAGTCAAGCGGTTTCAAATAAAACCTTACCCCTATCCCAACTTCACTGCACATCTGCCCGGTAATTGAACCCGGGAGTTCCGCGTAACAACGCTAGCGAGAAACGACTGCGCCACAGAGTCAGTTAAATATCACCAAGTGCCCAGTTTACGTTCTCACAGCTGGAACTAGTGGATTCTCTTACAAAGAGACTTAAAGTCATAAACCATTACAATAGCACAATACTGTTTTTTTTTGTTTTTTAGTCTCGTTCACCCGTGTTATGTTTAGACAGGACCTATTTATTTCTTTATAATTTATTTTTTTATGTATTATTCACGCTTTTACTTTCTTCTTCCATACTCATACTAATTTTCTCGCTCACGTGTCTTCTTTTTCATACCTCATCCTATTTCCTTCCCTCATACGTCGCGCTTGAATAAGGGGGACACAATTCATTTGTTTAATTACAATTTTCTCTTAAAATTCGTTATTCTTTACATTTTCATTTTGTTTCTCTTATCTTCTTTTACCTTTTTTCTTTTATTTATAATCACATATTTCTATTTTTGATATTAATTTTCCTATTGTTACATATATTCTGTTTGACGTTTTATTACTTTTTATTTTATTTCCTATCACCTTTTTACAGAATGATAGGATTATACCTCGGCCGTCGTCCTCGCTCATTAATAGCGCGATGTTTTCTTCCTCTATCTTCGTTCCCATTCTTACCTCACTTTCTATTCGATCCTTTCCGTACACGGGACAGCATGATCAAGTGGAAGACGGTCTGGTCCACCCCGGGATCGCATGTGCACGCGGGACTCTCCTTACACTTGAACCGGTGCAAGTATGAGGAGAATCCCCCGTGCCCCGTGAGCATCTGGACCAGGCACGTGTCCAACCCAATCCGACGGGAGTGTGCGGTTGGCTGAGACGGCGTCCGGGAAATATATCCGCGTTGTTGAAGCCTTCGTCCCTTCCATGTTTGACTCCTCAAGCGTATTCAGCCTGAGCTGTCACTTGACGAATGAGACAAGACACTCCTCGTAGACTGGTCTCCTTTTAACCTTTAGGGCCGCATCCTTGGTCAGCTGATCCGCTCACTCATTCCTCTCCATTACACGCGTGCGCTTGCACCCAATAAAATCTCACTTCCATTTCTATCATTTTCGCTATCTTTATATTTTCTTTCACTCTCAATGCTAAGGGGTAGGGGGTATCAGATCTTGCGACAGTCTCGTGAGCGGATCTCGAGTCACTCAGTATGACGCACGACTGCGCTGCCCCACTGGCCGCGTGCCCCGTCGCTTCTGCTAATGCCAGCAGCTCTGCCTGGTACACAGTACAGAAATTTCCCAGCTTGAGTTTTTACTTAAAGTTTCTACGGCGTCCCGTATTACGCAGAACGCCGCACCCACCGCCCAATACTGATTGGTGGATATCACGTTTATGACGACTATACTTTTCACTTAACATCACGTGTGAATTGAGATCAAGTGTTAGCCTATTACCTATTAAAAAACAAGTCTATGCCAGATATTGTTCTTAGGAGAAATGGAATTCTGAAAAGATTAACATCGCCGAAAGATCAAATTTATCGGGAATCGAATTCGCGTATCTTATAAGGCTTCCATCGCAATTACAACCGTTCCATCGCATTAACAAACAACTAGTTAAATGTTTGCTTATAAAGTGCATGTACGTGTGCATCGAGTGTCGACGCCGTAATGTATTTACACGATTTTATTAACGTTCAAAAACTTTGGTTAACAGACGCCCACTTTGCAGTTAACTGGTATCTAAGTTATACTAAAACATACGGCGTACTCCAATAACACGAGTCTCATAATGAACAATGAACAAAAATGTTTATAAAGTAAAGAAAGAAACATTTAAACGGTACGATGCGGTGCACTGAATTATCGGGCTGGTAATAAAATAATACAATAAACATATCTGAAATGTCAAAAAAAAATTTAATAGTCTCATCGAAAACAACCAAATAAGTTTTCAAAGGATATTTTATTCATTATGTCTGTTTAATATAAAAACCTTCAAAAAACATATTTGAAAAAACAGGTTTATTTGAATGTTTTTCGTTATTTTAAAGTTAAAAGGTCCAGAATTAACCTTTCCTGGTTTTTCACTGTAAGCGTTGCATTTCCTTTTCAAATAATTAAGATTTCAAATTTATACTATTTCCAATGAAGGAGTCCTCAATAGGTTTACTTTATCCTTTTTCTCATTGTAAATCATTTGTGCACCGCCCTATGAAGGTAATAAATATCACAATTCACTTAAATCATTCACAGACTGAACGAATGAAAGAAGAGCAAAGAATTAGTATTTTATTTTATATTATAAGTTCACTGGCTATCAGGGCGATAAAAATGTTGTTTTGCCATTATATTATACTTGGTTGAATCACAAGAATAAAAGAATAAACGATCGGATGAGAGGGGTTACTACTGTTAGGGTTTCACAGACGTATGTGCGAGTGTTACTGAGTACAAAAATGCATATTTACAGAATTAAGAAAGAAAAAACCAAGAGTATATAATAAGCAACTAATATATTCTTAAAAAGAGCATGTCCGATGTTAACTTCTTAAACCAGTAAAGCAACTAACTTGTTAAATATTATTTAAGTGTATTTATTGGTAAAATCAATTAGAAAATAATTTCTATAAATTTATCATTTAAACTACAGGATATACGCCTTTGATGTATATGATTGGTGAAATATCAAAGCATTTTTTTCGTTGATTTCGAAAAAAATACATATTTTCAACGTTAAAAGTAACTTGATAATATACTTAAGTTGTTAGCTTTGATAATGTAATAGTCTTCAACTTTCAACATTTTTACATTAACTACATATTCATATTTCTATTCTTGTCCGCCATTTAAATAAAGTTAAAAAGAATGTCAGTATTGGTTCCTATAATTATATACCCTTAACACTAGATTTACCGGAGCCGTCATTTTGACGGACCAAACCTAGATAAAAAATTCCGTATTATAATATGTCTTTTGACTTTTTTATTTTTTTATACAGCCTCTGCCAACATTGTTCTATACATTTTATTGCAAAACAGGAAAAATAAAAATACAATAATGCACAAAACTACTACAGATTCAAAAAGAAAACCATAAAAATACGTCGGTAAATCTAGTGTTAACGCTGTGGTCCAACTACTATTATTTGTTGTAATATCAACAATCCTTATTATTATTCTTCTTTTCAGACAAGAACTCTTAAAATGGTACGGCTGGGGATACAAGGATTCAATGTTCAAAGTGCACGAGGGCAAAGCGATGTTTATAGGTGACAGGTGAGCACATATCAATCGTTTAACATATGATTAAATTTAAAATTGTCGTTAATATGTTATAATTTTAACTTTTAATAGATGAAGCAATTAAACGAAAGTGTTACTGATAGTTATTTAAAATAATTCTTACTCTAAATGTGACGATTATTTTCTCGACAACTGCATTATTCAAATAGTGGTTACACCATATAAATAACTTCGCAATTTTTAAGTTTGTCAAGTGTTTGCATAACTCTAGAGGCTAAAATACTACTAATATTAGCCAGGCGTCATCAGAAAGTCTCCACAACCATTTCTAACTCATGACCGTTACGACACCTACCATATGCGGCCCAGGAATCAACTCAGGCTTTACGTTACGGAGGCATTTTTAATATAGTAGCTATGACAATAAATCTACATTTGTAAGAATCAGAACTATTGAAATCGTAAAGATCCTATCAAGTGATTTGAATTGAAGCGATACGTGGCGTGACTTGTAGATGATTATCTTATCGCCTGTACAATATGGACCACTCGCTCGCCGTCGACGAGTACCAGACGTATCCGAGGCTATTATATACCCAGCAAAACGATTAAAACAATAACGATAATTGCACAATAGTTGCAGTTAAATGAGTAATTATATCATTGAGTAATAATCAGTACTATTCTTCTACAGTGTCGTGCCAAAGAGTGCTTTATACGATAAACATACGGTTTGTCGTTTTTCCTACATGCATCGGATTTTGCCTACATTTGACCACAATTTACATATGATGTTAAGTGGCACTAAGATCATAGTTGTTGAAGTGTGCTCGCCTGGAATGCACTCTGTCTCAAATGTGAGGCTGCCGGAATAAGACCATTTTGCTGTGGCGGCAGATTAACATTCAGTTTTATTGCTACCCGGGCGGATTTAAAAACCCTATCACAATCGAGACTACTGCGCCTGTAGCCCGGGGAATCAACGCAGGGACATCCGTTTTATATGTTAAAGTTATGATAAACCACTTCACCACGGAGGTAGTAAAAACCTAGTAACGTAATATTTATTTTTCTACTAGCCTGTTGGTGTAATGTTAGTAACCCTGTTTATTACACCAGGGGATGCGGTTTCGATTCCCGCTTAGGTCGATCATTCATGTCATGAACATTTGTCTTTGTTCTGTGTCTGATTTTTGATTGAAAAAATATCTATATATATATCGGTCTCTGATAAACCATACTAGAGGTTCGCTACCTATCTTGGAATCAGAGTACTATGTGCGAAAAATGTCCCAGATATTTATTTATTCTCTTTAAGCGGTCACTCGAGTCAATTAATAGAAATTATTGTTAGATTTTGGGTAACAAAAAGATACGTAATAAAGTCGCGATGCGCGCCGCAAGACGTCTGTCTCGTCTGGCTCGCTCGTGGGCCGCACTCGCTAAACGAACGCATCCGTTGGACGCGCACGCGCCGCCTGTCAATGCGGCACGTTGACAACGATTCATTTCAACTCTACGCTTTTATTCCTTTTTTTTTAAATCATATAATACACTCGCACAAATAAATGAATTGATCACAACAGACGAAATCAAACTTTATTTTAATATGCACAAAGTTGATTTTTTTTATTAGATGAACCATGGAGCGAGCATTTGTTGCAACAGAAAATAATTCATTAACTAGTGCTTTGATCCAAAAAACTACGATAACTAATAACTCAAAAACATTGTCTGAATAAAAATTATAAGTGCAAATCAATGTTTTCGATTGTCGTAAGGCTTTGTTTTTTTTTTTTAATTTTTTGACTATTTCCGTGGCGGAGTGGTTGGTTCACCGCTTGCTTTGTAACGCCTTAACCTGGGCTTGATTTCCCAGGTCATAGATATAGTGAAGTCTGGTTGGTAATACACTTTTTCGAACCCGTCTGACCACCCTTAATGTTAATCTGCCGCAATGACAGCAGCGTTGCGGTAGTCACACGCCAGAAATACTCAGGACGAGTCACATTTCACCAACGGCCTCATTGTCACTTAGCGTCAGGTGAAATAGAGCTTAAGTGTTAACTGATAACCGATAAAAAACTCTTTTATATATAAAAATTATCATCAAAATTACACAGTTTCAATCAAAATTTACAGGTTCAAAATTTATGTTTCCTATTTTATCCGCATGTTGAATTTTTTTTTATAAATTATGTATCACCTACCTCGGGGTCAACTCTTAGAAAATAATTACTCCGTAAATAAAAAAAACTACGCACCGAAATGAGAACCTCCTTCTTTTAGACGGCTAAAAACCTACCACTCCGTAAATTGTTTGTACGAACGCGTTCATTAACGTTAAGTACTTAATTATACAGTACATGAGTATTCATTTATTATATCATCACGTACTCCTGTACCGTTGACCAGTGACGACTATCCGTCACTGGTAAAATACTCTGATCCATGAGAAAGACACGATTGTCAATAGTTTTGATACCATTAGAAGCAGTCATATAAAGGGTATTACTATAAGTTACACAATTTAATTTTCGTAATAAATAGTTCAAACGTTTGGCCGTTTAATTTTTTCTTTTATTTATATTATTAACACCAGATTTACCGCACCCGTCATTTTGACGAACCGAAGCCTAGATAAAAATTCCGTATACTAAGATCCGTTTGACATTTTTATTTTTTATACCGCCTCTGGCAACATTGTTATATACATAATATTGCGAAACAGGAAAAATAAGAATAGAATAATGCACAAAATTACTATAGACCCGAAAAAAAAACCATGGAAATGTGTCGGTAAATTAAGTGTTAAGAGTAACACTAGTTTTACAGAACTATTATCATGGTTTTCTTCTCGAACTTATTTTGAACATTATTGTTTTCTTATTTTGAGCTCACGGATCGCCGGATTCGTAAGCCAATATCAGATGAAACTGTAATAGTCGTCAAAAAGACTAACAGCGCAAACTTCTCCGTCCCCAGCGGTAGCAGCAGTGATCTTATTCTCCTCTTTTTACAGTAAAAATAATAAAACATTGTTATCAAGAGCAGTTCAAAAAAATAATAAAGTCAAATGCATATTATCATACGGAACTACTTATCCAGGGTTGTTCCGTCCAAATGACGGGTTCCGTTAATCTAAATATTTGAAAAACTGGCTAAGGAATTCGAATTTCCGTATCAATTTATAATTGATTTACTAACCTTTAGAACTATAACACTCACCTAAACATTATGATTTTCATTTATGATAATTTTTTATTTATTTTCCAATTATTGTAAATTTGATTATGATTATGTAATTAATTATACATGAATAAATTTCAACGTTTTGTGTAACGCATTTTATACAAAAAAGCATACAATTGCCTAGATGATTATTTAAAAGATGAACACGTTCGGAAATTAATTACTCTTTTTCAATGGTGCACACTGTATTTTAAAATTTTGTAAGTACGATCACAAAAAAGATACACCCCCTGACATTCTTGTTAGTTCTTCTCACAGGAGGGCGTGTTGCGAACTGAAAGTAACTAAACTACCGGTGATCAAAAATGATTATACAGATCCAACTTAATAAAGAAAAATGTTGAATTTGAGTATAAATAATTTTGAGATCATTATTCTTAGTAAAAAGTTAATTTCTATGGTCCTAACAAGGCAAGTAATTTATAATATAATCGTCTAGAAACGAGGTACGATATATGTATATATAATACCCATGTGGGTACCAAGCCGTACTAGTCACATATATGTACCTTAACTCGTGCATGACATAATCCCAATTGTCAGGTCAGTGACGCGCCTCATGGCACAGTTTGCGTAACTACATAAAACTGGAACTCCCTATTTTGCAAATGAAAGTTATCTTTTTCCCGTAAAATACATCCGAAGTCGAAATACAGAAACTGAAAAAAAAAATACAACATCATCAAAATAAATGAAAAGAAAACAAACTGATGGAATAGTTTTTCTGTTTTTCCATGCATAAGGTTTAATTTGTTTTAATTCCATATAAGAGTACCGAAATATTACGAGCGAACGATGTCATCATGTGAAATTGAGTACAAGTGTTAGCCCATGTTCAATAAAAAAAAAATACTTTGAACAATAAAGAATGCCACTTAGCAACTGATTTTATTCTTTTAGATCGTAGGTTCCCAAACTTTGTTTTCCACATAGACCGCTTCTAAAAAGTTATATTGTTTTCGGTAGACACCCTGCTACTACATTTCTTCTTTATTCTCAAAACTCCATAAAAACATGACATGATCGAGTCCCAAATCTAAATTGATGAGTGGTAAAATTAAAAAGAAAAAATAGCACATTTTCTTGTGTCTATTTTTTAGGATAATACTAAATATAATAAAAATAAACATTGATACCGTACTAATCAACAGTCGACAAAACATAAACAACTCTAAAATGGAAATCAATAAAAAAAAATATGATTGCCATATTTATGACTCTGGTGCACTTGTTGAATTGACAACAAATTATCAGTATTTGGCAGTGTAATTATGAACCTCATTTTTTTTCACGGCATCGTGAACCCCCGTCTAGTCTCTCTTGTACCACTGGAAGAACTTTTTTTAGCATGACAAAGTCCGTTGACGACCGAAACCGCAGTGTTGCCAACAGTTTCCAAGAAGCATGATCATTTAGGGCAGGAGGACTCTTTCATCAATGTTAATCCATCAGAAAGATCGTGTGTGTATTTATGCAAGGGAACATTAAATATGTAACAAAACTAATTTTTTTTTCAGATACTTAATCGGTGGAAAATCTCTGCCACATTTTATTAAATGGGTAAAAGAGACTTTCGATTTGGACATTACCAAACCACCCAAGATACCGCCGCTGCCCACGTCTTTCACGTCGAGCAGACTGCCCAGAAACGTGCACATGGAGCTGGAGAAGATTGCTCCGGTGAGCGTGGACGGGCTGGACAGGCTCATCAGGGCGCACGGGCAGACACTCAAAGATATATCACTGTTAAGGTCAAACAGCTTTAAGAGGATACCTGACGCTGTAATTTGGCCATGTAATCACGAACAAGTTAGTATTTGTTTTACATCCAGCCTCCCGTCACCGCCCCCGCAAAAGAAATGGCACGTTTTACGCGGTTGGAGAATTCTAAAATAAATTAAGTATATTATTTTTTATTGTTAGTATATCCGTAAAGATATATATTATAGATTATGAGCTAGCACTTCAACTCGATTTCACCTGATGTTAAGTATAAGAGAATACATCTGGCTCTTACATGTATACTGCCGGAACACAGCAAAAGCTGTGTATGGCGGCAGATTGACATTGAGTGTGGGAGTTAGCCAGGCGGGTTTGAAAAGCTCTACCACCATCCAGACTTCACTACTCCAGTGGCCCGGGAATCGAACTCGGGACCTCCGCGTTACAAGTCAAGCGGCTATATCACTGTGCCACGGACGCAGTCAAGACTATATAGATTAACCAGACCACGCTTCTTAGTAAGTGATGGTAAGTGGAGATGTATCTGGTGGTATATCACACTAGTATAGAAGAAGCGTATTCAATATTCTCTTAAAGATCCCCACGTCATATCTGGACGGCAACAGTAAATAGGAGGACATATCCAATTCTCTGCGGTTCGTATTCTTAGAAGGATGAAGCAAATATTTTTTTCTTTGTCTAATGCGCGAGTTATCAACAACATAGGGATGAATGCCTGCTGTGTCTTGTGTTAGTAAACATTTTTAATTAGAGAAAATTATTTTAAAGACGTTTCGGTCATTATTTGTTTTCATTCACGATGAAAAATAACTTTTACAGCCGTTTGGGAATTTTATTACTAGAAGATTTAATATAATAATTATAAGTTATATTGATTGGTATATGATTAGAAACAATTGTTTAACCCTGAAGCATTTAGTACACAAAATTTCAGGTGGCACAAATAGTGGAGAACGCGGCGCGTAATCGATTCGTGATCATTCCATTTGGTGGTGGCACATCCGTTTCCGGGGCGATCTCCTGCCCAGAGGACGAGCCCCGTCCGATAGTAGTACTAGACACAAGTGATATGAACTCCATACTGTGGATAGATAAAGAACAATTGCTGGCAAGAGTGCAGGTAGGAAAAAGTTTGATATGACTATTTATGTATTTAGTTAACAAGATCCTGACCCGGTAGACACGTATTCAGTTGGACGTGTTATTTTTTCATTATATAATTTAAGACGTGTTATTATAAATAAATTAACAGATCATTCATAATAATGCACCAAGCGAAATTGTGGTCAAGCACTAACTTATATAGTTCAAAAAATCGGAGAATTTTGGTTTCCTATCTTTTTTAATTCTGACAATCCCAGTAGCACGACGTTTACTTTGAAATGGTTATGTTAAATAAGTTTCTATATTAACTGCTCATCTGTTACCATTTCATCATCATCATTAATAATTATCAGCCTGTGTCAGTCCACTGCTAGACATAGGTCTTCCCCAATGCCTTCCACCATATAGTCCTCTGCTTTCCTCACCCAGCCGCTTCTCGCCGTCCGAATAAATTGTCAGTCCATGTGGTGGGAGGGCGCCCTACACTCCTTCGTCCTATGCGCGGCCTCCACTCCAACACTACTCCCCCATCTGCCATCAGTGATTCGGCAGGTGTGGCCGGCCCACTGCCACTTCAACTTACTGACTTTAAGAGCTATTATGTATCGACCACTTTTGTTCTCCGTTGAATTTCTTCGTTTCGTATCTTATCCCTTAGATAAATACCGAGCACAGCTCTTTCCATCGCACGTTTAATGACTTTAAGTCGGTGGATCAGCCCAGCGGCCAGAGTCCAAGTTTCGGCTCCTTAGGTGATCGCAAGGAGGACGCACTAGTTGAACACTTTAGTCTTTAGACATTGAGGAATTTGCGAGATGAGGATGGGCCGGAGTTTTCCAAATGCTGCCCAGCCCAATCGAATGCGTCTATCAATATCTTTATTGAAGTTAACACGGCTAAGTTGTAAGACCTGTCCGAGGGAGACTTAGTCTTTAACCACCTCAATTACTGCATCCTCAATGGTTACCGGGCGGGGGATAACAAGGTCATTAAACATGTCTTTCGTCTTGTCTCAGTTCATCCGCAGCCCCACGCATCGAGAGGCAGCGATGAGATAGTTGAGCATTCGGTTGAGATCCTCCAGCGATTCAGCCACA